>VZTM01032495.1:599033-617716 GCA_013400555.1 Jacana jacana
GGGGGGGGGAGAAATCTTTAAAGAGCATCAGCTTTTATGGTCTGCAATTTCAGCTGGCTTGATGGTCCAAATCATCCTCCCTTTTTCATGTTTTCACAAAGCGAGAGGCACATAAAGGATAGAAATGGCTGGATTGTGCAATTTAGCTGCCTTCAAAGCCTTACAATCCGTTTCAGAATCATTTAGTGGCAGTTCAGAAACACACATTGTAGATTAGCTTTCCCAAATCTGCGAGCGTGGCGTGTCCCAGCCAGGGTATGTTGCACAAGAGAAGTATTAAAGCAGGATTTCTCCTACCCTGGGCTATCCCCAAGAGCCTCACAGAGTGAGGTCTCCCAAAACAGCGTGGTGGGTTGCTCTGTCCCAGTCCAGAGCACCAAGCAACCATCTCTGGGGTGCGATCTCCCCTGGCACTTAATGTCCCCAGGCAGAGCTGCAAAGAGGCTGGTGCTAAGGGCTCTGGGGAGGACGGGCCTGGCAGCCACCAGTCCCACTCCAGCCCTCTCGCTGACAGTGATGCCATCTGGAGCTCGCAAGCAGGGCCGAGAGCAGAGCATGGCTCTTGAGCTGAGGAGAGGTGCCCGGCTGCTTTTGGGCACAGGGCATCAAAGGGGAGGGACAGGGACCACTCAGCAAAGCTGCAATAAATGGCTGTTCAGGACATTACTGCGCTCCATAAGTTAATGAGAAGCAAGCACTGCCAGAAGAAAACATCTCTTATCTGCTTTAGTGCCACAGTGCATCGGCTTCAGCATAAAATTTACAGAGCTTGAAAATGGGGCATAAACATTATGGGTAAATTTGGCAGAAAATGTGACTGACTCTTATCTGGTCATGAATAAATAATTTTCAATTACCAGCCCAGGCGCTGCTGTTATCCTACACAGGGAACTCCTCTGAAGTTTGTTTTGAGCTTGAGCACACACACCCCCGTAGCACGTGGGTGGCAGGAGGGGATGGCTCTCCCTGAGGTGCGGGCTCAGGCACAGGGACGTGCTGTGCTGCTGCCTTGCGAATGGCACCGAGGCAAGCAGCAGTCCCCAGCTTTTGCAGGATGCCATTCTGTCTGCCCCTCGCCTCCTATGGAGGGTGGTCACATCATCCCCGAGCCAGCCAAGGCAAACTCAGGTGGCTTGAGAGGCAGCTGCATGTGAGGATAGGAGCAGTTTAGCTGTGAAAGAAGGTTTGTGACCTCCCAAGTTGTTCGCTCTGCAGCTACTCAGTGGAACATAAAGGGTTTTTCCGTGCCCAGCAAAGAAGAGAAATCTTCTGAGGTGCAGGGTCTGCCACACTGGGAGCACAGATCCAAAGCAGCGCAGGAGACCCTGGGCAGGAGGCAGCAGGGCTGCTCTGGGTGTGCAGGTGCCTGCAGTACTCCTTACGCCAGGCTCTTCTGCCAGGGCAGGGCTTACTGAAAGCAGACCCCAGAAAAAGCAGGGACAGATGCATCCCTGTGATCCCCGGCTGCTGCACTCCAGCAGACAGAGCGCAGGATGAGGGCTCTTAGCTCTCACACACCACACCCTGCTTAAAGTTCTTTCAATTAAAAGGCAGAACTTCATTGATTTCTAATTAAGCCTGTTGTTTCCCTTCCCACACGTTGCCCTGTAAACACACTTGGCTAATAATTAAGTTTACTATTCCTTGACAAGCACAGATGATCTTCCATTCACTCCTCTCTCCTAGGGCGGGAAACCATTTTCGGTGCAGTGCACATGGGTGGGAATGAAGTCTTCCTCCTGTCAGCCAGGCACCGCGGGAGCCGGGTGCCAGATGAAATAGGGATGCTCAAGGTGCCAAATTAAATAGGGAGCCTGGGGCTGGAGAGAACAAAACCGGAGGAGTAGTTTGCAAACACTGAGCTGTGAATAGGAGGAGGAGGAGGGCATCAGCAGATGAGCAGGGAGGGATGTATAGAGAGATGAAGGGGACAGAGGGATGAGGCCCTGGGGATGTGTTAGGGCTCTCTGCCAAGTGGGCTGCAGCAGGAGCTGTGACCACTATCTCAAAGTGCTGTGGCTGCAAAGCTGGGAGGGGAGGGATAAAGGATGCCACAGGGCAGGGGGGGTCTAGGGAGCAGTGGTGTTTTCTTAGTGGGACAGTGCTGCCTGCAGGAAGGGGCTGAAGGGATGGTTTGGCCACAGTCTGTGTCTTCTTGCAGAGAGAGAACAAGTTGTATCTGTGTCTGAGCTGGCTTCTGTGCCTTGCTATGAAGCAGTTTTTGAAACACCTGGGAGATGTATATTTGCAGGGATGTGCCACCTGCTAGAAGGGTAGGTCAGCATCTCTTGGGAATGCTCAATGCACTTGAGCCTACAACAGTTACAGAAAGGGTGGCAGGGTCAGCCCTGTGGACACAGCATCCAGGCTGGAGGCCTGGCGTGGGCTGTGTCCCATCTTTCACCGGGGGGACGTGGGTTGCTTCCTGGGGGCCACGCTAGCAGGAGCACCGTGGGGACTACGGATGTTAGAGGGAAAGGTAGTGCCTGTTGTATTGTATTGCTGAACTCAGGACTGTGTCCCGTCTCAATTCAGTGTCTCCGGGCTGGAACAGCAGGGAGCTTGTGGGGATACAGGCTGCATCTCCCTCACCTCACCCGCCCTTCAATTAGAGCCTTTCCCAGAGAAACCACCGCTTCCCCTGCCCTGCTTCACCAGCTCTCCTCCCACCACCCTACAGCGGCTGACCTTCATTCCATCCAGGTGGAGCTCAGGCAGGGGGATGCTGAAAGCACAGCCCTGAAGATCCCCATCTTCCCAAACGGGAGGCAGAGAAGAAAATTTACAGCAGGCATAAATCACTGCTGGCAGCTGCTGCACGCTGTCTTCATACCTGGTGCCGCTCTTGCTGCTGTGTCTGGTGGCCTGGCCCCTTCACTGCTCCCCACCACTGGCTCCAGGAAAAAAAATAATATCCCTCTTTGAATAAGAATCTTGTAGAAAGTAGCCCAGGGTGTGCTGGGGCCTGGGACACTCCAGGAGAAGGACATCTGGGTGTTTGGGCCCCCTCTGCAGAGTGACTCTTCTCTGTCTTTACCCTTTGAAGGGCAGAGCCCTGTTCCTCACCCCAACAGCCAAGCACTGACCCTTTCTCCTCCCTTCTCTGCAGGTAAAGTGTGACCAGTACTGGCCAAGCCGGGGTACAGAAACCTATGGGATGATCCAGGTGACTCTGCTGGACACAGTTGAGCTGGCAACCTACACCGTCCGCACCTTTGCACTGTACAAGGTATGGCACTGGCTAGGCTGTTCCCGTGCCAGGTAATGCCAGGCTGCTCCTTAGTGCTGCAGGCTGCTGCACAGCCCACAGGCTTGGCCACGCGTGTGGCTAGTCCACACATTAGCCATTTCTCACAGCTGGGCTGCAGTGGGAAACTGGCTGCAGGTTGTGCATCTGGCCACCACTGGATTTTGGCCAGGACACCTGATGCTCCTCTGTATGCATTCAGACCCTGTGGTGGGCCCTAGAGTGTTTGCCTCTGGCGAGTGTACATGTAACAGCTGTCCTCCCATTAGAGAGACAACGTGGGAAGCAGTGAATTCTTAGCACTCCTGTCAGTAACAATGCAAACAGAGGGGCCGTGCTGACGTGTGTGCAGGCCCTTCTCTCCTGCCTGCTGCGTACCTCATTAGTGTTTGGAAATCCCTGGGGGCAGTGCTAGCAGCCACAGTGCAAACAGGCTTTGCAGCAGCTGCCTCTGAGCGTGACGTGAGTCTGGGCCACGCTGGTAGAGTGTGCCGTGGGGACACACTCATGCCTCAGGAAGGCATCTGGCCCCCAGCAGTCACCCAGCCAGTCCTGCAGCATTGCTGTATAGATCACTCTGCTGAGCTGAGACAGGAGCAGGGCAACCTGTCAGACACAGGCTGATCCGCCATCCCAGACCCACGAAGCAGAGGAGCAGGGAGGACACTGGCTGCTGTTGTCCTTCCGTGCCCAGTGCCTGTTTTGCCCTGAACGTGCAGTGAGTACACAGGTAGTGACCCTATGCTGTTGCAGAGAGGAGCTTTTCACCTTCCCCTCAGCCTGCTGCGCTCCCATAGAGCTGCTCTGCTCTCTGTAGCCGCTGCCTTTCCACAGAGCATCTATGTCTACATAGGCAGGCAGAGAAGCCTTGCAAGAAGCCCACATTTTGCCTCCAAATTTACAGTGGCAAAAGCCCAATACGTGCATGGTCACACACAGCGTAACATGTCTGTTGCAACCCAGGCAGCTGGGGTACCTCGTTACCCCATCAGTGGGTTCCTGTCCTAGAACAAGACTGTTCTCATGCAAAACAACTCCTCTTTCTCTTTGACAGAATGGCTCCAGTGAGAAGCGAGAGCTACGACAGTTCCAGTTCATGGCTTGGCCCGATCACGGGGTACCAGAATACCCCACCCCCATCCTAGCTTTCTTGCGACGGGTCAAGGCCTGTAACCCACCGGATGCTGGGCCCATGGTTGTCCATTGCAGGTAGGACTGTGTGCTCGTCAAGCTGCTCCTGGCTGCAGGAGCTTTAACTTGTCCAGCTAAAAGTGGGGTCTCCTGTTCCTGTGGGGAAGGTTTCACAGTAGCATAACCTGTACTGCTGTGCTGGGGCTGGGAACAGGACAGCAGGAGTGCAGCAGTGACATTTTGGCTGCTACTGCTCCGTCAGATTGAACAGTGCTGCTGTATGGAGAGCCCCAGAAAACACTTTTTTCCTGCAAAACTGCAATTACCATTTAAAAATGAAATAATCTGTGCCAGCATAAGTAGATGGTGCCTTTCAGAGTCACATCATTGAAGGATGCACATGCAGTGACCTCTGCAAACAATCGTATGTAGTATTTACAGTAGAACTCTTCCGCGGGGTAGAAAGGCAGCTCTTTAAGCAAAACATGAGTCTACTAAGGCTCAGCACCCTATCCAGGCAAGATTTATCTATACCAGCCAAGTGGGGACTATTACTGAGCAAGCCACTCCATCACTGCTGTTCCAGCACATGCCTTACCAGCAGTGTTTAATGCTCTTCTTTCATGCTCTGTTTCAGATGGGAGTGGGGTATAATTAACACACAAACAAGCTGTATTAAAGCCCTGTTAAGGATCTGACTTGCACCATAAATGAGGAAATGTCTAGCTCCCTATCTCTGCCTGTGTTTACATGTCACGACAGCATGTCTGTTGTTTTCAGGGTGCTCTCAGGGTGAGTAGTTTGGGGATTGCTCCAGCTTTTCCAACAGCGGAGACGCATCCGGTGCTTGAGCAAAGGGCTCAGCACAGACATTGCATGACCTCACCTTTCTGCCTTCCCCTCTCGGGCTGCCTGTCCTCATTTCATGAGTTAGAAAGCAGTGACCCAGGTTAAAGGGACAAGCAGGCTTGAAATTAGGAGCTTCACTGGTGCCAGGGCCCAGCCTGAGCTCCAGGTCTTCTGACTTCATGAACACGCGTGCTGTCATTTTCCTGCCTGGTAAACACATTTCTCCTTCCCTTGTGGAGGTGCTGTCAGCCACCTCAGGGACCAGCAGAGCGACACCATGTCCTTTCCACTCCAGAGGGACAGCAGAAGGGCTGAGCAACCTCCCACATTCTCCAGTGTCTCACTGTCTCATGCCTCCTGTCACCTCTTGTTCAGAGCTCAGTTCGCTAGCCGTCAGTGTAAGGAGAAGCCTTTACTCCCCTTCTGCGCACTCTAGGTTCTGGTGCTTTCTTAAGCAAGAGTAGAGCTTGTGTGGCATCTGTAGGAGACAGTGTCATCTCAGGTCACATGCTTTGTTCCCACAGTGCTGGTGTGGGCCGAACCGGTTGCTTCATTGTCATTGATGCCATGCTGGAGCGGATGAAGCATGAGAAGACCGTGGACATCTACGGCCACGTGACGTGCATGCGCTCTCAGCGCAACTACATGGTGCAGACAGAGGACCAGTACATCTTCATCCATGAGGCCTTGCTGGAGGCAGCCACATGTGGCAATACCGAGGTGCCTGCACGCAACCTCTTTGCTCACATCCAGAAGCTGACCCAGGTGCCACCAGGCGAAAGCGTTACTGCAATGGAGCTGGAATTCAAGGTTGGTGGCAGAGCCCCAGCGGCCCCTTCCCCAGCGCCCTGCCTCTGTCCACACAGCCCCACCGGGCCACTTGCCCAGGGGCTGGGAGAGGAGAGGCGTGAATCATTACAGACCATTACTCTTTTGTGTGTCTCTGAACCAGGTAGGCAGTGATTTAAAATACATTTGAATTGTAAAGCTTGTGTCAGCCATGGTCCCCCCTGGATTGGCAGCTTCTGGGGAGGATATAAAAGGCAGATGGATGCGCGGTTCTCAGCAGCACGTTCTGCTCTAGGTTCACTCTGTGGCGGGAGCTGCATCTAAAATCAGATGCAGATCGTGTTAGTGATAATTGATGTTACTGTGAACAACTTGTCTGGAAACGGCTCCCATTTAAATATGTGAGACGTTTATCGTCTCATTTCTTCAACGCTGAGCTCTGTTATCTTTTAACCACCTCGACACCAAGCCTCAGTGTCTACAGTCGGCGAAGGCAGTGTTTGAAGGAACACTGTTTTCAAGAACCCAAGCCCCCATTTTGCTATCCATAGCTGTGAATGCCAACTGCAGATATTTATTGCAGCCTTGGAGATGGAAGTGAGCTCTGGTAAGCGCCCGTATTCTCAGATGAGGCGCATTAGTCCAGGGGACGCATGCAGGGGAATATAGCTCATGCGGGGAGGCAGCAGACCATGCAGGCTGTGAAATGAACTGCAGCAACACAGCTTCTCCTGGGGATTCCCTCCAAGTGACAAAGGAGCAGGAGAGGCAAAATATTGACTTTCTGCCTAATAGCTGAGCAGCTCTGCCAGTGTCCTGGGCTTGGGACAGTAGAACAAACTGCATTAGTATTTCATGGTGACACTTGCCCTGAGAAACCTCTCAAGAGAACCACAGAATTAGGCTCAACTCTAGCAACTCTATTGTAAGAAAGACAAAAATCTGCTGTTCATCCAAGGGTCTTCCCTTGTTATTTGCAGAGAACAGAAATGAAACTTGCCCTTCTCTGTGCCCTGGCAGTGTCCACTGCGTGGGAAACCCTGGGGAGCAGGATATGGGAGGGCTTCAAATAGCTGCTTCACTCCCTAAAAAGCAAGCCTGTCCTTCTGCAGGGAGCCTCTGCCAAGGACCAGCTGCCACACATAGAGAGAAGGGTGGCTCTGGAGATGCCAGGGGAAGGGAAAAAAAGAAATAACAGAAACGGGGAAAAACATAAATAAAAATAAAAGAAAAAAAAACCAAAAAGATTTCTGTTTGCATGTCTGGCAGCAGATCTAAGTAACACATTTACCATGACTCCAGTTTACAGGGCTCAAAGAGAACCATAAAATGTCTCACAGTAACCCAAAATAGATCTTCTTTACCTAAAACTGTCACAGTTCTCACATTTTTCTTGGGTTCTTCTGGGGTGAGAAGTAAATAGTAAGACATTGCTGAGAGATGGAAAGCTTTCCTTCCCTGATGGTTCATGTCCTGGCCCTTTATGTGTCAGAGAACTGCTGTGGGTCTCCAACTCCTCTATGTGTGGCTTTGGGGTTGTGCCAGCAAGTCAGTGCAGGTGGTTCCCCTGGTGTCACCTACAGCCACGCACTGAAAGCCAGCAGCCTCCTCATAACATGGTGGCAGAGCCCTTCATCAGCTCCAGAAAGACCTGGTCCCCAGCAGCTGTCCTTGAGTCAGAGGAGAGAGCATGGCTGTGTACCCAGAGGGATTCCTGCCTGCCCTGCTGCCAGGGTCCCTATTTTGTCCCCAGACTGCTGCATCCCCATCAGGGGTTTGACGTGTCTCCTCCTCTTTCAGCTGCTGGCCAACTCTAAAGCACATACCTCACGTTTCATCAGTGCCAACCTCCCGTGCAACAAATTCAAGAATCGCCTCGTGAACATCATGCCGTATGAGCTGACGAGAGTCTGTCTGCAGCCCATCCGGGGTGTCGAGGGCTCCGATTACATCAATGCCAGCTTCATAGATGGGTACAGGTAAGGGCCACCTGAGGTGCCTGGGGCAGCCTGTCCTGCCCACTTGGGAACCTGGGCAAAGCTGCCTTCTCCTCTTTCCCAAGGACAGGTCCTGGCTGCCTAGAGGTGGGCTGGGGATCGCTTTGTTGCATGTTATCTATTTCCATCCTCTCGGACGCTGCAATGCGTATAGTTACAGTGTGTGAAGACAGTGAGTGAGTGAGCACTGCCAGGCTGGCTTGTATTGCTGTAGACAGACGCCCTTGTGGCTAGGGTGGGAGGCTGTCCTGGCTCCTGCAGAGGTTTGTAGGATCTTCTGGTGGGCATCCCTTGGCATGTGTTCTGAATTTGCAGCATCTAACGCAAACCCACCCCGCCTCACTAGCTGTAGCAACTAGAGGCAGAAGCGTGCTTGCACTGCGTGGCTGGTCCAGGTGGCAGCCCAACACTCATTGTCCCATGTCTTGATTTTGGGGGGGCATCTGTGGATCATCAGGCAGGGCTGGTGCTAGACACTGGAGAGCCTATCACTGGGTTCTGCTCCCCACTACATCTTTTAGAAAGCACAAATTAAGATCTAGTGGGGCAATAATGCAGTTTCTGTATCTAACTGCTGTCATCGCATTCTAATATGCAAAGTGCCAGGAGAGGAGAATGCAGGGAAACAACCCAGTGGCCACATCTTCTTCCCAGCCAAACCCTGGACAATAATCTAGGCCAAATCCTGACAATGGACATCCAGGGCTCATTCCTGTCATCTTTCTGTGCCCTATCCCAGTAGGGTCACCCAGTGCAGGAGCAGGGGATACAACAATGGATGTGGCACAGCGTCCCCTCCAGCTTGGCTCTGCCCAAACACTTCTTATGGACTGGTGACCTCCCAGGAGCAACAGGCACTGCCAAAGGCAACAGATGTTGGTGCAGCCAGGCCAGTGGCTCTGTGCCTCCATCCCTACTGCAGCAGCTGAGCCCAGGAAGGGTTCCCAGGGGGAAGGGCTATGTGGAGGCATGGGTGGCAAGGGAGCAGAAGAGGAGTAACCCTGGGAACATCCCAGCACAGCAAAACCACAGTGAGCCAGGCTCCCTCAGGGCGGGATAGAGTAATGGGGAAGGATGAAGGGCTGGAGAAAAGCTGTCACAAGAAAAGCTTTGGCTCCCTCCTGCCTGTGTGGCTCCCAGCCATCCAGCAGCATGTCATTAACGTGGCTGCCTGCCTGTGCACCCACCCCGGTGGCTGCAGCCACAGTGCCCTGGCTCCGGAGCTGATTAAGAGGGATGCTGGTTTCGCCCCTTGGTGATGCTGTAGAGGGAGGGCTGCCAGCACAGCAGGTGGTACCATTTCATGTGCTACCTACCCCATCCCTGAGGAGTGCTGTTATCTCTTCCTGTCCTTTCCTTTGAAGCAAGCAATCTTCTTGATATTATCTAAAGAGATCAGTTGGCCCAAGGTCCTGCAGATATCACTGATGCTTCATCTTTATTAGATCTTTTATTTCATTCTGCACCCCCACTCCCTGCTTTTTATGATGTCTTATAAGTCCACCTTGAAGCAGCCCCTCTCTTCATCCTGCACATTACAGCTGTCCTGCAGCACGTTCATTAATTTTTAGCACCAGCAGAGAAATGAAATGCCAGATGGGAGAATGTTTCCCTCATCCTGCGGGCTCCGGCGCCCCGCTGTGGTGAACAGAGTCTGTGTCTCAGCCACTCGTGTGATGTCAGACCCATCTCTCGTAGGTGGCACCAGCACGCCAGGCTGGGCACTCGGCGAGCCAAAGAGACAACACACCAGAGCTGGCCCTTCTCAAAAGTCCAAAGCACCAAGGGTGTTTTCTTCAGGGTGGGTGCCAGGTGCCAGGCTGGGGCAAAGCACTTGCCCTGTCTTAGCATGCAACAGGAAGGACAGTGGTTGTTGCAGAGTGTAAAAGTGCAGGAACCCAGGGCAGCTGCTGGGCATGTCCCCAAGCTCGGTCTTTTCTCCCAGCCCAAATGGGTGGCAGCCTGCTCACATGGGCTGGGTGCTGAGAAGGCTCTTGATCCAGCAGTCGTAGGGACAAGCAGCTGGGAGAGACTGGGCTGGGTACGCTGTCACCCCTGCAAGGACAAGCAGCCTTTCTGGATCATCCATCTGTGTAGAAGACATACACTGGGCAGGCAATCCTGCTGCACAGGGTCACTGCCTCCAGCCCTCCCGGCCCACCAGCCCCCCCCGAGCAGCTGCTGCCCACCTCCCAGGAGCTGCTCTGAGCACCATTATGTTTGTTGCAGGCAGCAGAAGGCCTACATCGCCACGCAGGGACCGCTGGCTGAGACCACAGAGGACTTCTGGCGGATGCTTTGGGAGCACAACTCCACCATCGTGGTGATGTTGACAAAGCTGCGTGAGATGGGCCGGGTATGAATCCTGCTCAGAGACAAAGCGGGTTGTGTGGCCGCTGTCTGTGAGCGCAATCTCTCAGCTCACCCCAGTTTGTCCCCAGCACCAGCCACTCTGGGCCAGCCTCCTGCTGGCATGTCTCTGGCTGACCCTGTGGCCCCAGAGCCACATGTGCTCCCAGGGAGCGTGAGGGAAGAGCAGCAGCTCGTGGGTGTTAATGTCTCACTGTGCTTCTCATCCACAGGAGAAGTGCCATCAGTACTGGCCGGCGGAGCGCTCTGCCCGGTACCAGTACTTTGTGGTGGACCCCATGGCAGAGTATAACATGCCGCAGTACATCCTCCGGGAGTTCAAGGTGACAGATGCCAGGGTGAGTGCAACTGATGCTTCCCCAGTTCCCCTGCCTCCTGTGCCTCTGGCCCACTGCTGCTCTGCCCAGGCCAGCAAAGGGAGCGTGCAGCAGCGCCTAGAGGAACCAGAAAGCAAGGTGCTGCCTTGCACTGCAGATGGAAGGTGCTGCTGCTCCTCACCTGCTGCTCCTGTTGCCACAAGTTCTTTCTTGTCATCTCCCCAGTGAGGAGCTCAGGGATCCCTGTCAGCACCAGACCCTGCCTTGCCTGTGCTATACACTTGGTCAAGCATTTAAACATGGGCTCCCCTGCACCTGGGGTCTCTGTGTGCAGCATCTGATGGTTACAGGGCCCCTGTGTGACAGTAAATGTGGTTCTGCAGTGGATCTGGGCACCAAATAGGACCAGGGCACTGACCCAACAGAGCCTGCAGGGGCTCAAAGTCCTGCTCAGTTCAGCTGCCCTGGGGTGAACATGGGAGAGCAGAGAAAGGCCCCAAACACTCAGTGAAAGATCTACCTGGGCTTATCCGTGGCCTGAGCATCCTCTCACCTGGCCTGAGCCAGGGGGTCTGAGAGCAGGTCAGAAGCACCAGTGCTGAGGGGAGCAAGGTAAGCCCCTCTTACTGTCTGCTCATCCACAGTTCATGTCTAACACTCCTGTCCCTGCAGGATGGACAGTCACGGACCATCCGCCAGTTCCAGTTCACAGACTGGCCTGAGCAAGGAGTGCCAAAGACAGGAGAGGGCTTCATCGACTTCATCGGGCAGGTGCACAAGACCAAGGAACAGTTTGGGCAGGATGGGCCCATCACAGTGCACTGCAGGTGAGTGGGGACAGATGCACATCCACCTCTGCCTTCATCAGCCCTCAGAGATGTCCCCTGCCTTGCTTACCCTAGCAGCTGCCAGCTTCCCTGCACTTGGGGCCCCTCCTGCATCCCATGGAGGTGGCAATGTCCATTGGTGCCATTGGCAGTCTTTCTGCCAGGTGATGCCATATGAACCCAGTACCCAGGTGGTACTGATCTATAGCTCTTTGGAAGAGTCCTTGGACAGGGCAGGGCGCCACAGAGGCCCAGAGGCAGGGCAGAATCGGTGGTCCCCATGGGGCTGAAAGGGCACCTCTGTCTGACAGCGTACCTGTAGTTTCTCCTGGATCCACTGAGCGTGTTCCCATGCTCCATGAGCTTGCACCTGTCTAGGTGCTCTGCAGAGCCTTGCTGGTTCTCTAACAGCACCTCTTGCTCCCTCTGTGCAGTGCTGGGGTCGGGCGCACAGGCGTGTTTATCACGCTCAGCATCGTGCTGGAGAGGATGCGCTACGAGGGGGTGGTGGACATGTTCCAGACGGTGAAGACCTTGCGGACACAGCGGCCAGCCATGGTGCAGACAGAGGTGAGTGTCCCCTCCTCCCTAGGATGGTGGGAGATCCGTGGGAGAAGGGATGGGAGCCATGATCTCTAGGTGTGCAACCCTGCTGCCCGATGTCCTTGGCTCCCTGCTCCTCACGCTTCCCCCCTTGCTGCCTTGCAGGACCAGTACCAGCTGTGCTACAGGGCGGCGCTGGAGTATCTCGGCAGCTTCGACCACTATGCAACGTAACTAGTGCTTTCCTCCAGTCGCGGTGGGGATGTCTAGGAGTGGAGACGGGTCCCTCTGAGCCAGAGCCGCCCATTCCTCAGTCCTTCTGTACAGACGGAGGTGCTGCCCAGGCAGCAGACCTCCACGCCAACCAGTCCTGACCACGGCATTTAGGATCTTCGCCCCAGCGCCAAACGAGGGAATCCGACTCCAAAAGCATTTCCAGTCTCTGGCTGAATTTCTGCTCATGTGCATCTCTCGCCCTTTCTCACGCGACTGCATTTCACAGCGAGGCTTTAGGTGGGTGGAATGGGATCTTTTTTTTAAACATGTAAAATAGTTACTAGTGGTTTTTATAATCTCCTCTCTCTTTATTTTTTATTTTTTTGCAAGTCTTAATGTTTTGCCCAGGCAGAACTGGACCCGCCAAACCTTTGGGAGTTGGGGTTTCATTTTAAATTTCCTTTTGCTTTTACATTTTTTACTGCCCTGTGTTTATTTCAGCCCAGTCACTGCTGGTTCTGCCCATTTTAGTGCAGCTTCCTTGGTAATTTGCAGCAGCTGGCTTGTGGTTCCTGCCCGGCTCCATTCCCCATAGGCTGCTTTTTAACCCTCTGTAGAATACGAAATTTCATGGAACTGGACCTAAGCTACCAATTATTTTTTTAGCCTTTCCCTACCCGCCCCCCTTCTTCCCCCCCATTATTTCCTGAGTAGGTTTGAGTTGGGGAGGGCATGTGGGGCCGCCGGAGAAGCAGTCCCCTTTGTCAGCTGGAAACCATTCAGTCCTATTACGATGCCTGTTCAACCAATCCAGTGACCGTGTGTATTGGCAGATCCCGATATGACGTGAGTTGTCGTCACCTTGTTTGTGAGAGACCCGAAATCCCAGGCTTTGGAGCCTCTTTTTGTGTGTCTCGCTGGGAAGGGGGGCAGGAGAAGCGAGCGGGTCCCACACTTCCCCGGGGAGGGGATGGAAAGAGCGAGACACGGCCCTTTTTGTTAATCCGTTGGTTCTGTGCGTGCAAGCGCCATTCTGTCACCTCTCAGCAGTGAAGAGCATCGGAGCATTTACAAAGGCAAGGAGCACAGGCCCAGCCGTCCCCCGAGCGGAGCCGGGCAGGCTCCCTTTGGAAAGCAGGGTACTGCAGGGAAGGGAAAGGGAGGGGAGGGGAGGGAAGGGAAGGGGAGGGGAGGGAAGGGGGAGTACACATGGCTTCAGAGGTTGGGTGTATCTATAATTTCTGCTATCCTGCAAATGTTAAAAGTCACTAGAATATTGTACTTTCCGCTACTTCAGGACGTTCTAATGAACCAATGTGGCAAGACTACTGGACTTAATTTAATGGTACTATATATTAATACTCCTTATTATATCACGCTTGCACTAAAGACAGGGAGTGAGCAGCCCTCTTTCGAGTGCATCGAGTTATGAATAAAGGTGGTGGAAGGGTATCTAATTGTATTATCACATGTATTCCGAATGTTAAGAATCCAAGCTAGGTTGAAATCAGCAATCCAGGGTTGGTAAGGTTGGAGGACACATTCATTTTTACCTTGTGGATGCATAGTGCTGTAGGGGTCACTGTTGTATACAGTCTGTTTTCTATTTGTTAATAAAAAAAAAAAATCTACAGCATCATTGCATAATTCTTGATGTTAATAAATTTGAATAATCGGGTTTCATACAAGCTGGCTTTGCTGTCTGTTTCTTCAGCAATAAGCAGAGGCCACAGAGTCCCTCAGAGATGGGCGTCCTCCCCAGCCTGCTGCCAGAGAAGTCCTTTCCCATGGATGTGACACATCCCAGCCACGAGTGCCCCACACTTCCCGCAGGGACCCTGTCCCAGGAGGGAGCTCAGAGACCCTCTGAGACAACCCGCTTTGTGCATGTGTGTGCTCACTCCTGCCCACCTGCACAGAGTCCTCAGTCCATGGCACCTCCAGGAATGGCTCCTGCCAAACCTGTCTTTGCAGCCATGGCCATCTTTGCATCCCCTCCACTTCCCAAAGGATGGATCATTCCCAGCAGGAGGAAGCCAGTAGCCACTTTCTGCCCAGTCCATGCTCTGCACAAGCTGTCCCAGTGGTGGCTGCGGCCTGAGACCTGCCCACCCCACCTGCTCTACTGCCAGTTACTAATTCTCAGAGGACTCCAGGATGCGACCCTGGGGTGATGCTGAGCTTTGCTGGAAGCACATTTACGTGCACCCCCTTCCCTGCCAGTGAGCTGGCTGCCGGATCAGGCTGGAGTTGGCTTGTGGGTTTGCAGAAAAGAGAGGGGCTGGTCATGGTGGGTTCGGTGGCAATATCGGTTCTCAATGAGGCTGAGATGCTGCCAGCCTCCTGGGATGCTGCAGTAACACTGTTCTGTGGTGCTGAGCACGGTTGTGTATGTTTGGTTACTGCTCAGCAGCAGAACCATCACCTGCCCTAACTGCAGAGCAACACCCGACTATGTTTGGGTGTGAAACCTCCTCCAAGGCTTGTGGCTTGGCCCGTTCTGCATGGGCTGGCCAGCCCTGGCCCTGCCTACATGTGAGCTGCAGACCCCTGGTCAGTGCCAACTCTCTAGAGAGAGCAGCGCCTGCAACAGCAGAAGTGAGCAAGGGAAAGGCCAGTGCAAGGGGCAGAACCCCAAGGGCCACAGCCGCACGGCCTGTCCACCCATCCTGAGGAAGCCCAATCTCCGGCATGTGCACCATGGGTGGGAGTGTGTGGCAGAGTGATGAGCTTCTCCCCGATGTGACTATGGGCACCTTCTTGCTGACTTTGCTGGAGCTCGGCCACACATGGCATTTCCTGCCAGGCCAGACTGGCACCTGAGCAGGTGCCAGATGCAAAATACAACCCTCATCTGGCTGGTTCCTACCCCTGTGCTCCCCAGCCCCGGGGGTGACCTGAGGCTGGTGGAGCCTTTCCTGGCTGTGCTGTTGGGCAGGATGTGAAGCAAGCTCCCGCCCTGGGGAGGCAGCACACGTGCACAGACTGTGGCAGCCACCGCTGGCATCGGGAGGTGGCTTTGTGTCGCTGCCAGGCACGGAACGGCAAAGCTCTGCTGCCAAGCACACACGTGCCGGTACGCAGGTGCGCATGGGGAGGAAGGGTGCTGTGGTAAGCACTGCGCCTTAGGAGGCCGCCCAGCTGGGGAGCGGCTGGGGAGCACCTGCCGACGCTGAACTGCAGCTGGAGAGGACGCTCTGCTTTCGCCACACGGATGTGCTGAGTGTGTCACTGAGCTCTCACCAGGCACTGCCATCTGCACAGCACCAACCCTTAGCCCGTGTGTGGAGTCCAATGCTCTCACCGAAACAGCAGCTGCCGAACACTTGTATACGTCCACAACCCCCTTCTTTCTCCTTGTCCGAGAACACTTAGGGTTCCCCTCCCAACTTGCTGCTGTGTTCTTGGCCCAAACCCTTTATAACTGACCCAGGGAAAGCATGAGGGACCAAAAACTCCCAAGTGACTACCTTTGCGGGCTCCACCTCTCTGCCTGAGGTTTAAGGCACAGAGTGACCTTTTTGGGTGGTCAGTGAGCTTATCTAGGGGCTGAGGAGAAGCAGGAGGAGGGAACACTGGGAATAACATGACTGAGCCCAGGCCTTTGCAGCAAGGGTGTTGCTGGGCAGGCACTGTGTTAAGTACTTCTGTCGTGGAAGTGAAGCCAAAGCCTTGTGCTGGCCACACAGCACCACGAAAGCCCCACTCCCCCATCCTCCTCACACCCAGCAAATACCACTCCAAAGGGGATGGAGCCATACCTGTTTAAAAGCACTTATTCTTTGAGCATTTATTTCCCTTTATCTCTGCATGTCACACAAAATAAAAAAGGAACAAAACCCAAAGGCTATCCCCGTACAGCAGACAGACAGAGAAGCCAACCTGGTCTGCCCCTGGAGCCAGTGTGGTGGCTTGTGCTGTGCTCCGGGCAGACCCACAGCTCCTCTTCCCAGGCCCTGCCACTGCCGTGCCTGGGCTGCGGTGCTCAGCTTTCCCTGTCCAGAAAGGATTTATCCCAGCTGGCATTTTTTTTTGGCCCCATCTTCTTTGGCATCAGTTTGAGACGTCTCCCCACCTCCATCCCTCTGGTGTCAGCCTGGCTTCCCAGTGCCTTGCTGTGCCCCAGATCTGAAGAACACTCCCGAGATGATGCCGTAAGGTGGCTTTTGGCCTCTTTCCCTCAGAGTCTGTCTGACAGACCAACCCTATTTGTGCCAAGCAACGGAGCTGGGTAGTTATTGATGGCATTTTTTTTCCCCCCCATCCCTTAATTGCACCAGGTATCCCTAATGAAGCCTCAGATAAGCAGCTTTGTAAAGGGCACAGCTTGGCAGGTGGGACAGCAGCTAAATGGCAGCAAGTCGAAGGTGAATTCCTGGGGACTGAGGTGCTCTTCTGCTCTATTTTCTTCTCTTTTTTTTTGCATTCATTCTGTTGCTGTCTGTAGCAAGAGAGCAGTGTAGGCCCTGCCTGGGCTCGGCTTGCCTCCTAGTGATGCTAAATCATAGGTCTGTAGAAAGGTTTGGGATGAAAGGGAACTTTAAAGAACATCTAGTCCAAGTAACACCCTGCTCAAGCACGTGCCCTTTGGGATTCCGTTACTTTAAATTTTTGTTTTTCACGGGCAAGATAGTTGTTAAATAAGGAAAAGAAACGGCTGCATCACTGAACAAATCCGAGCTCACTCTGCGCAGTAGCTTGGCAACTCCTTCCCCCACAGCCCCGGCATTTCTTGTTCTCAGCAACGTTGCCATTTTCATGTGTCAAGTTTCTCAGTTAACAGTGACTTTTCCCTCCCCCTCCTTCCCTATTTTTTTTTTTCACCTGTTCTGACCTGATTCATTTCTGAGAGCAAGAAAAATTCGGATCCTTCCAATTACAAGCTCAGTGTTGCCCTTTTGCCGTCTTTAATAAGCAACCTCAGTCCGCGGTAACAATGATACAGCATCGAGCTTTCCTGCCTACACATTTCTGCTCACAGCAACATTTTACCACTTGTCATCATAAAAAGACTGGTTCGTGCATCCTGATATCAGAAAGGTGGTCTTTCTTGACTAATGGGTGGCAAGTGCAGCTCCAGACCACCAGAAAGACCAGAAACACAGAGTTTGTCTCAAACCGTTACCTGCCAGTTGCCTGTGTTGGTATCTCTGTCTGTAGGAGGCCGAGTGTTGTTCCTGGTGTCATTTTAATCCACTTTGAGGTTCCGGTCCATATGCCTGGCAATTCGAAGTCTGAGTGGGTCAGAGAGGCAGCAGCCCACAGAAAATCTGTGTTGGAATGCTGTTTTGGTAAGATTTTTCAGGGCTGACGCATGCTTATAGTATGACACCAAAAGAAAACGTGTGTCAGGAGAAACATACAGTGAAATTAAGGTTATATTTAGGCATGAGAGACCAAGCGTGGTCCCTGAGGATGGTTATGAGCTCTTTCAGGTGGGTTGTGCTCGCTGTCAAGATTACCTATTAGCATTTACATGGGTAAAAAGCATTTAGCACAACACAATCCCTGAAAATCATGGCCAGTCTCAGCCTGTGGGAGGCCAGTATCCCTGCACAGGCACTGTCAAGCCGGCCAGCCTCATCCACACTGGAAAGCCTTTGCTGCTCAAGCTCTGCTGTCAGCTCCCGCTCCTCAACACCTCGGCAGTGCATTACCAACCACGTACGCTGGCCGCAGGGAGACTTCTCCACGTTTCCAGCTGACCAACCAGTCTGTGCTGGCCAGGCTCCCTTGTGTGGGCCAGGTCTGGCGCTGGTCCAGCCCCAGGTTGTGTCTCCTGCCAAAAGTTCGCGTAGTATTGAATACTACTTTGGCTTTGCTTACAGACAGAAAGGGTTGGCAGTATAATTAGCTTGGTTAATACGTTCAGTTGGCACATGCTTACTGCGTGTCACCATTCAGCCCCTGAAGCCCAGTAGCTCATCGGAGCACCCATTTACACAGGATTAACACCCAGCGCTTCTAATTCCAGGCTGCCCCGGCTCCAGGTGCCCCGTGGGCGCTGTGAAGGTCCCCGTGGCTCCCCGTTGGCACACGGCCCCGGGCCCAGCCGCCTCAGCCGGTCGATCGGGGTGGACCCTGGGCCCCAGCACCGGGACCGGGACTGCCCGCCGCGTCCTGCCACCTTACAGCAACCGGCGGCAGGGCGGGTGAGCGAGCGAGGCTCCTGTCCCGGCTCTACTGGTCCACCCGGCATTTCCCCTGAGGGCAGGCCCGGGCTCCGTGGGCTTCCCGGCCCTGCCCTGAGCCACCGTGACGCCAAGCAACCGCACTGCCCTCGGGCCGGGGCTCTGTCCCCATCCGTTGCGGGTGTCTCCGGGGACACGGAGGCGGAGTGTGGGCGGGACAGAGGTAGACCCGCCCGCCGTGACAGTTGTGAGGGCCCCGGCTGCCC
>VZTM01032495.1:625901-662004 GCA_013400555.1 Jacana jacana
AGGTGACACAGGAGGCTGGAGAGTTCATGATAACCTTTCCTTATAGCTATCATGCTGGCTTTAATCATGGCTTTAACTGTGCTGAATCTACCAACTTTGCTACTCTTCGGTGGATCGAGTATGGGAAGCAGTCTGTACTGGTAAGTGGTCTGTTGCCATCCTATTGCATACAAATAACCTGAACTTAGTGCCTAATGTTCTGCTGGTCACTGAGCCCTAAATGTTTGTTCGAAGGGAGTGAATTTGGTGTTAGTCAATGTAAGAAGTGATGTTTGCTTTCTGATACGGTAACAATGTACAGTCAGCCTCCTGTTTCTTGACCTCACTTCATATATAGGTAGTATATAACATGGTTTTTAACTTTGTGGAGATAAAAGTGTAGTGAGGGTTTATGTAGCAAGACTTCAAATAAATGCAAGGACCTGGTTGTCTTCCCAAAGATGAAAGAGTGTGCTCGGTCTCATCAGTATTTTGTCTGATATTTTAACCATTATTCATTGACCATTTAGCCTGGAAGTATGAGTTTGATAATTTAAGTCATTTATCAATGTAAGTATCTTGAGCCTTAGACTGGATTGTTTTATGTCCCTGTAGAAGCACTGTACGAACATGGGTTATGTTCTCAGAAGTTAGGTTGAAGTGAGTGATTGGGAGCAGTAGTTGTATAAGTGCCCAGGTGAGGGGAACCTCTACTGCTCTGAGTTACCCACTATGGTCTCTGGTTTTGCTGGCTCTTTTTGTATGAGCTCATTTTAGAACAGGCAGCTTCTACTAGCAACTCTAAATAAGTTGTTGTACTTTCATTTTTGGTTATCATGATAACATCTGGTTTTCTGTTTCATTGTTTTGGCTGCTTTTTCTGCCCAGTTCTTAGTAACTTACTATATGCTCTTTTTATTTCTTCAGAATCTTGAGGATTTTGAGGCTTAACTATGTGTAAATGTGGGTTTTCTTGCTTCAGTTCAGCTTCTTGAAAGCAAAGTGATACAGAAATGCAGACCACAATTGTTGAGTGCGTGCCCTTACTTGACTACTTTTTGTGCCTTCAGTGCTCATGTCGGAAGGACATGGTGAAGATCTCCATGGATGTGTTTGTGAGGAAGTACCAGCCCGATCGTTACAAGCTTTGGAAAGCTGGGAAGGACGTGACTGTCATTGACCATACTCTTCCAACCCCAGAGGCAGCAGAGTTCCTTAAAGGGGAGCTCATGCAAAAAGTCAAGAATGGGAAACAGTGTGCTGAGGAAATGGAAACAGGAGAGACATGTAAAGAGGAAGTGGATGGAGATGAGACAAAAAGGTAGTGCTTCATACTGTCCTCTGCTTTTCTATTAGATTATTAGAAATTGGACCCAGCTGCAGTTGAACGTTTGCCATTCTGATAGAATAGCAGCAGTCATACTTAGCAACAATCTGGTTTCTTGGGAGTAGGGTTTACTCTTAAGTTTTTTTTACTATTTGAGTCCACATTGATTATGGTCTGTGGTAAGCAGGAAATACACCAGCCTGGAAGGTAGTTCTTTATCTTTGGACAGACATCCAAAGCCTGGATTGGAGGTGTGCACCATACACCGGGAGGCCAGAATTAAAAAGGGGTGGTTTGGGATCAGGGGGCAGGATGTGCTAGCAAATTCTGGTACTGTCAGTACCACAACATGCGTGTGCGTTCCTGGTTGCTGAAGGTGGACAGGCTAATAGCCTTACGTTTTGCAGTTCAGTATTTTTCAGCCAGTGTCAGCTACTATTCCTAAAGCTGTCTCTGGGGGTTGATTTTTGTTATTTTTGTGAGGTTTTGGTTATGTTTGGGTTGTGGTTGGTGTTGGTTTGTTTGGTTTTCTTTAAGGTAAAGAATGCTTGGCTAGAACATAGCTGTCTGGTACATGATTACCAGATGCTGAGGAGTCATCCCTAAAGGATTACTGACTCTGCTTCTGTAAAGGCAAAGAGAACACTTCAGAATAACTTGGGAATTATTTGGCTTGCCAGGCGCTGTCTCATAAGACATTGATGCAAACCAGGCTATATTTTGTGCATCCAGACATTAAACATGCTGATGTGTTTGGTAGCCTGACATATGGATTTGTCTTCTGCAGCATCCCCAAGCATCGCATAGGAACGAAAAGGCACAGGGTCTGCCTCGAAGTGCCACAGGAGGTGAGTGAGAGTGAGGCCTTCCCCAAGGAGGAGCTGAGCTCCACGCAGTATGAAGCAGACATGGCAGAGCCTCCTGAGAGACCTACAAGTGAACTTGTGCAGCAAGGTGAACAAAAGCTCAAGCCTCCAGGTAACTGTGTGTCAAGCTTTATCCAGGTACAGGGTATTACTCTTCAGGGAGAGAAGCAGCTAGAGCTGCATCTGGGGTACTCTTTCATGTGATGCTAGCTGGTAGGATGCTGTCATGTCCAAAAAAGCAGACCTTAGTTTGCCAGAGCCGTGGCAAACACTTCAGAAATTTACTGTCATAAAACTTGAGATGTTAACATTTGATTATTTTATTTCAAGACCAAAGAGTGCATCTGAAATAATTTTGGTTGTGCTCTTAAGTTAAATTTGTCTGACACTTCTGCCACTGGCTTGAGTGAATCATAGATCCATGGCTTGAACTTTTGTGGCCTAGGGATAACTACCCAGTGAGAATTCTGTAAAAAAAACTATGTTGGGGGAGAGCAAAAGTGTAGGCAGCTGTCCTGTGGGTGCTTCAATGACTAACTGATCAGGTAGGTCACAGGGATGTTGCCTTTGAGCTGAATTAAAGGAAACAATAAGTATTGGGTGAGACTTGCTTAAGAACTTGGTGTTTCTAGCTTTTGACTTTTGCTCTCTTTATTTTGCCTGCCTGCCCACAGAAACTCAGGTCCTCTGCATCCCTGCTGAGTAATTGAACATGGTTATAGAAATAGAGTAGCAAAACATGAGCACACTTCCTGGTAGCGTGGGCCTGGTATGATGCATAGATGTGTTATTTTTAATTTTGTAACAAGGAGGCTGGAGGGAAACTAGTGTGGCTTGAAATGGGTAGGTTATCCTTGCTCTTAAGGGAGGAGCAAGGGGCCTATGGAACAATACAGGAACGGGGCAAACACATGTGATGCCCCCTCCTCTAGTATTCTGTTTTCCAGCACTTTGCAGCTTGTATTTAGTAATGTTCTGTAGGTTTGTAGGTTTTTATTTCTTCTAAGTCTCCCATGTGTGCTTGTAACGTCTTACCCACAGCATTGCATGGCCCGGAGTTGGGCTGTTTAGCTACGCTGTGTAAAGGATTATCTCTGTTTATTTTGAACTCACTGTCTTCTGGTTTTGTTTGATATATCCTGGTTCTTGTACTGGAAGAGGCAATGAGTAGATGCTTTTATTCTTCCTAAGCCACCCGTTATTTTATAGGTGTTTGAATTAATGATCTACTCTTCACGTGACTTAATGTTGCTTTTTGTATGTGTGGTAGCTTGCTTTCCTGTTTGGCTTTGTGCAAATGATTGCACAAATACTTTCTCTGCTGCCCAGATTGTACAAAACATCAGTATATCCTTTCTTCTAGATCGTGTAGACTCAGCCAAATTTGAAGAACTGAAAACAGTGAAGCTTGAGGAGGAAGAAGAGGAAGAGCAGGAAGCAGCTGCGTTGGATCTCTCCATTTCACATGCTTCAAATTCCACTTCAGTTTTGACAACTTCGAAGCGGGGTGCAACTTCCAGCGCTCAGCCCGGCTCACCTGCGTGTTCCGGTTCTTCTGACTCTGAATCAGCTGATCCGTTGGCAAAACGAACTCTTCCTGGGCCAGCTGGGGTGTTTACAGTCCATAGCTACGCTAAAGGAGATGCCAGTGGATCTGATAATGAACAGACTTCAGGAAAGAAAGCCAGTGCCACCACCAGTATGAATGAACAAGAACTGGCAGAGGTATGAATGGGGAGACTACTGACAGCGTTAAGGGCTGTATTACATGGCTGTGGATTTGCTGTGCCACAGCTTCCTGTCTGTGCAGATTACGTTTTCATAGAATCATTTAGGTTGAAGAGGCCCTTGAGATTGAGTCCAACCATCAGCCCTACTCTACAAAGTTCTCCCCTACACCATATCCCTCAACACCACATCTAATCTACTGCTAAACAGTCAGGGATGGTGACTCTACCACTTCCCTGGGCAGCCCATTCCAGTGACTGAATTCCTTCCGTTGGTGTTTGCACAGCAGGTTGTTTAGTTGTTAATGTGGTTTTTTTAATGTCTATGGGTTTTTCTAAACAAACAAGAACTAAGATGAAAGTTTTATACTCTTAGCTCTTCTAGAAAACAAGGAGATCCCTTGTTTTGAGAACTTCTCAAAATTATTTAAATGCTTTAAGGGAAAGGGTAGCTTGGTGGTTTTGACTTGGTCGTGTGACAGGCTGACTCAGGCCCTTTTATAGTAATAGACACTTTATTTGTACCTAAAGTGAATCTAGTTCAATCTAACTCTCGTTATGAGCACATTGATATGTTTGCAGGAGTCTTTCAGTATAAAATCATACACATGTGCACCTCTGTGTCCCTTAAAAAAAGAAACGAACAAAAATCATTGGTTGGGAGAAAGTACATCTGAGTGCTTTGAGAACTGACAATGAATTTTTTTATTAGACAACCCAAGATAAGGCTGTAATAGTTAAAATTTTATTTGGTGATATCTTTTCAAATTATTTTTTCCCTTTTCAAATCTGTGTTTAGAGAGTGGGAGGTCGGTAACGATTATTTCTTGGAAATTCAGGAATTACAGGAACAGAACAGCAAATGGGGAAATCTGTTGATGATTAGGCTGAAACTGAGAATTCTTGTGGATGTTTAAACTAAAGAAGTTCCATTGCTGATACAGGTGTCTCCTTTGCGTACTCCACAGAGGGAGAAGGTGAAATTTTGTATGGGTGTGGATGGCTTTCCCCAGTGTGGTGTATTTCAAATCAAATTTTTCATCGGGTGGTAACTGGGAGTGTTAATTCCATTTGAATAAAAGCATCTCTCTTTCTTAGAAGACTTGTATCCAACTCTGTATATGAGATCAGAGATAGTGATTACCATGCTCTCTTTTGGCTGCTTTTTTGAAAAGAATAGATTTTTAAAAGATGTAAGAGGCATTTAATCTAAGATTTGCTTCTGCTCTCAAAGGAACAACAGATTGAAGAAAAAAAAACCAAAAAACAAAGAGGTTTTATCTACTGAGAGACTTCCTGTGCTGTTAAAGTCATTGTCTTTATTGCCTTGCTTGTCAGGCTAGTAGTGATTTTGTCACTGTCACCTGTTTTTATGTAAGGTTGAGGGAAGAGGAAATAGCTATTGTCGTAGCCTCCTTCTTCCAGTCTGTCTGGAAGACATCATTGCAGGTAATAAGTGGAGAGAGTTAAAGTTCCTTCATTCAAAATAAGCCTGTTAGTTCGAGATGCTAATGACCTCTGTAAACTTTTTTTTACTATTAATTTTTGGTTTTAAACTTGGGATTTAAGTTGACACCCAAAGGAATGTCAACCACCAAACTGAGGATTTCACCAGAATGTGGGAGACTTCTTTTCTTCGTTCTTTTAAGTTGAACCATTCTGTCTCTTAGACAATTCTTATATAAACAGACTTGTGTGAATAGCTACGCTGGGACCTGTGAAAAATCTCCATTCTAATGGCTCAGCAGAGCTAGTGCAGCTCTGTTTTTCCCTAGCAAAAGTGCTGCAAGCAGTTCTTTCAAGAACTTGGCTAGTTTAGAGCTGAAGTTAGTTTGTTAGGGAAAAAAATAATGGAAACACGTGTGCATTTGTGGCAGGTTCTTTAAGGTCCTGTAAAACTCACATCAGAAGGACATGTGCTAATTGATTGCTGAATTGGTTCTCCTTGTCCAGGTAGCGAAGGAGTACATAAGATCAATGAAGGAGAGTAAGAAGTCCAAGGGTCGTCGCCAGCCGTTGAGCAAGCTCCCACGCCATCACCCGCTCTTGGTTAAGGACTGCATTAGTGATGATGGTAAGCAAGCCTTGTGTTCTCTGGGAAACTCTAGAGAGGGTCTCAGCTTCTGTGGATAATGTGGGGTTTTCCATAAAGCAACTGGTGATAAACAGGAGTCAGCAAGTGACATCTCTGCATCCTAGACGAGGTGCTCTTCTTGTGTGTGTGTGTGTGCTTGCATCATTAACTTTTCTCTCAAATGGTGTTGTCTTTCTTCCCTGTTCTATTCTATGCAAAGTCACAACTCTGAAAGGAAAAATAAAGCAGAGACTGTCACATAATTACATCTGTCTTAGAGCATTCCAGTAATGGATGTAAATAGTCATGATTTAAAAAAAAAATAACTAAAAACACGCCACCAGATTTTTTTGGCTGACAGCCTTCATCTTGGTGTAACTTGGAGCTGGTGCTGTTCTCGCCCGCTAAGCCTGTCTTCAGTCTACACAGTTGCTTGATTAGTAGAATCTCTTAAAAAGGAGACCAAGTTACTGACTCCCATCACCTGCCAGTTTGATTTCTGGCAGTCCTCCTTTCATCTCCATTCATAACTCCTTCACTTATTCAGGTTCATTTGCAAGAAGGGTATCTATAAAAGGACACATAATCACTGAGTTAATGATCTCTTATCGCAGAAGCATCAGAGCAACTAACTCCTGAAGAAGAGGCTGAGGAGACAGAAGCATGGGCCAAGCCACTTAGCCAGCTGTGGCAGAATCGGCCACCGAATTTTGAGGCTGAAAAAGAATACAATCGGACCATGGCTCAGCAGTCTCCTTACTGTGCTGTTTGCATGCTCTTCCAGACGTATCAGGTATGTGGAGCACACCTGTTAACATTAGGGTACAGACAGCTGATTAGGCTGCTGCTGTAATGCATGGTTTTAAAAAAAGGTTGTTTTGCATTCTGCCTGTTAAGAAAAGCTGTATCAGGGTTGCAGTCTCCACAGTGAGGTGTTCTGGGAGAGCCCAACTGGTTGAAACTCATCACACCTGTGCTGGGCTGCCTGTGGGCTCGCTCAGCAGAAGCTTTTGTGTTCTGTGGCTTTTGCTCAAACCACAGAATGGAGCTTGAATGTTGCTGGAGCCGACTATAAAAATCTCACTTCTCTTTTCCAGGCTGACACCTTTGCTTCTATGCTTCTTTTTATAAAAAAAAAACACTTCAAGTCCACTTGCTGAGCGTAGTCTTTGGGGAGCTGGCAAGGAGAAAAACCTTTAAGTAAAAGGATTTAGGGTTGTGTTTGTGGATGGAATAGATATAAAGCTGTCCTTACTTGGAGTATATCCATATTGACAGTAGCTGAGGTGTGTGAACATGCGCTTTAAAGTGCAGCTGTAGCAATGGGCAGCTTGGGATGGGTTGCACAACCCCTTTGTCATGTAGACTAAATGCTTAGACAGGAGTCCCACACTGATTTTTTTTTTTTGCTGTGTGTAAGCTACCTGATTTAAGGGTGTTTTGAATAGTGGATTGCTTGTTTGACCTGCAACTTAGAGTTAAGCTTGGCCCTTCCCATATGCTAAGAATATTTGATGGATTTGGGATGACTGTATGATTACGGTGGCCACAGAAACATGGTAACTACAGTTTTGGAAGTAAAGACCTCATATTTTTTTAAGGGTTTATATTACATATAGTTCCTAATTTCCATGAAACCCATAGACTAGTTTCTGTTCTGTCTTGCTATTTCCATCTGAGAGTAGGTTCTTGTTAGGACTGGAAGTCCTTCACAGAAGCTGCATAGTACGTGGGGATTTCACTGGTGCTGACAGTGTATAAAGTTAATGATTTGAGAACGGTTTAAGTTCTGTTTACATTTAAAACTCAAAACTGAAGCTATTAAGCAGAAAGCCCTAGGTGCAGGTTTTCAGATGTCTGTCTACATCAGCAGCAAAGCAGAAAGTCTTCCAGGATTTGAGCTGTGGTTAGGGTCTTTGCTTCAACTTCAGAAAGTCTGTAGCAAATCTGGGAACTCACTTCAGTTACCCATTCAAATAAAAATTGGCACAAAATGCCAGACAAATACTCACTTTTTTCCACAAATGAAAAGTATCTGGCTGGTTGGGGGGAAAAAAAAAAGGGTGTATTTTCTTCAGCTTTGGTATAGATTTCCCCCAGTCATTTAGTCTTTTGCTTGATGTGCAACATGCAGTGTAAATCAGTAAATTTTATAGAATCTGTGAATAAACAAGATGTTTGGTTTCCTTCCAGCTGTGGCCCTTCCCTGTGCTTCTTTTCATACCTCTTGATGTAGGAGGGATGGTGCAGCTTCATTCTGCTACTGCAGTTTCTGCTAATAACACTTTTAACAGATTAGGCAAGCTACTTTTGTGGTGGACTGTGAGGTACAGAAGATTATTTGAAATACTTCTACAAAGAGATTAATTTCTGTTTAGCTGTTAAGATGTATAACTTGAATGGAAGCATATATCTGTAAACTTTACATGTAATTGTTGTTTGGTTTCACATTGGTTTAGATCAATCAGTTACAAAAGATCAGCCTGAAAGTCTGCTGAGTTTAAAGTGGGAAACTGCACTTTATCTGTTTCTTAGTTTCAAAGCTCATTTGACTTGTGCAGAACTACACTAGGAAAAAATAATAGGGATTGTAGTAAGTATCTCTGTGTGATCACAGCCTTCTCATACTGAGGTAAGATAAATCTACAGTGTTGGATAGCAGGTTCTGATTCTCTGTATTGGAGAGCAGAAGGAAACGCAGCAGAGCTTTCACCTACAGAGCATGAGGTGGGTCTGATGATTCTATCTCTTCTGTCTGAAGAGATGCCTTTTGATGATGACTCTAAAGTCTTGGTGCTCTTTGAGGGATGCAGTTCAGATCTTACATTTAGCTGTTTGGGTAGAAAATAATTTCATTCTGAAGGTGCAGTAGCTGAGGGTTTTTACAAAGTAACTATCATTTCACGTAACATACTAACTCTTAAATCCAGTTAAAGAATGAAGGTGATGAAGGATTAATGTATGGAATAATGGGTAAGTAAAGATGATATGAGACAGTTTTACCTGTAAAACTTCGATTTCTTATCAACCCTTTATAGGCAGAGTGTGGAGGCAACAGTCAAAACTCTGGGGTAACTCCAGCTGCCGTGGATGGGAAGATCCGAACCAAACCCCTGATTCCTGAAATGTGCTTTACCACAACTGGCAGCAGCACTGACCTCAATCTTTCAACCCCCTACCTGGAGGAAGATGGAACCAGCGTACTCATCACCTGCAAGAACTGCCACGTCTGTGTTCATGCAAGTGAGTGCATCTAGATTTAAGCCTAAACTCCTAAACTCCTAGTCTTCTCTGTAGTAGGCCTGTACATCACAGCAAGCCTCTATCAGTCTGTTTAATGTACAAATAAACCAAGTTCAGCCCTTATCTGAATGCTATATACTTGAGTGCTGGCCATTGAAATGTGGAGTTGGCTGCATGGGTAACTTCAGATACACAGCATCACCCTGAGGCTCGTTGATTTTAATTCCTGCTCTATGGCTGGGCCCCAGGGAATGGGTTTGAGTATGGGTAAGCTCTTAAGTGGGATGTGTCTGTTCTAGGTTGTTATGGTGTATCCCCTGACAAGGCCACTGAAGACTGGATGTGCTCAAGGTGTACAGAAAATGCCTTAGAAGAGGTAAAGTTTCTCATATTCTCACAGGTGGAAGTCTGGTACATCTGGCAACTTGGCTACAGCGTTCATTTCCCTAATGAACTGTGGTGGTTGTCTTATTTTTCATTCTTTCCTGTGAAGATAAGGCAATTCAGAGAATGTTTAGGAGCAGGTCTCTTGTATTTTGGTGCTTTTTAATAATTGCAAAGCTGTCAAACTCACTTGAGTGATAGAGAAGATGTTGTACATGAATGTGGAAATAGCTCCATTGCCTGTCTTAATTTATGGTATTTACTATTTCTAAAAGTAACTTCAGTTAGTAGCTGGGGAGGTGTGCACAAGTGAAGAAGGCAAGAAGACCAGGATTCCCTCAAAAAGCTATATAGATTCTAGATCAGCAGAATGGGTCAACCTCTCAGATTGTATTGGCTCACGCTTGTTCCACATGCTTTTACGCATCCTCAGCGGATATGGGGTATTGCAGTCATAAAGAAAAGTTGCCTGAGTCTGCAGTGGTGGGTCTGTTTGCCTTCCACAGACTTGGAGTCTTTTTTGCTGTGAGGGCAGTAGCTTTTGAGAGCTGAAGGGCTGATCTGTACGAGGTGGTTAGCTCTCTTCTGACAGTGAAAGCTTTTTTTCCTTGGACGTGCATTTTGAGGAGGATGTTCTGAAGCAAGTGTACTGCCCTGGACTTCACTCCTTGAGCTAATGCTTTCTTCCTTGTGCCAGGACTGCTGTTTGTGTTCGTTACGAGGAGGAGCACTGCAGAGAGCCAATGATGACAAGTGAGTGTTCCAGGTTTTTTGATCTTGAGGGAGAAGCTCAGTTCCGAAGTAGCTGAGGATAAGTTGTTAAAGCCAGTGTCTGTGTTTGCTGTAAGGGAGTGACCAGCAACACCTTTTACACTTTGGGTTACTCTGTGGAGGGCTAATGTCAAGTGTGTAAAGTGTGTTCACATGCAGCAATTGTCATCTCCTCAGGTAATACCTCACTCTCATTCCCTTGACAGTAGCTGTTAATGCTTTGCATTTTGCAGTGAAGAGGTGTAATGTGCAGAGTTATGATGTACCACATGAACTGAAGGTTCCTGATGAGATAACATCTCTCAGTACCTTCTCACAGAGGATTTTGATTTCTCCATGTAATGTGTGCCAACAAAACCAGAGGTTTAAGTAGCACAACATTTTGAAATTCAGGGTACTTCTGCAGCAAGTATACAACTGCCTGTCCTGTGTCATTTTATCTGAAGTTAGTTGATGCAAAATAGCAGTGGGAGAGTGGGACTTCATGTAGCACCGTGAAGTAATTGAAATTTGCTCTCCAAAAATTTTTTGGATGTCATATGGAAGCCTCAGCCTCTTGGTCATGTTCTCAAAAGTAATTCAGTAGTGGCTGAGCTGTGGTTACTCCGGTTTGTGAAGGAATAAACTTATCAGGCAGGCTTTTAAAATGCAGGTATGCAACCAGTACAAGCCACACTAAATTACTCTCCTGTTAAGCCTGGTAGCAATAGATTAGAATTACGAGGAAGTCTTCGTTTTGCCCTGCTGTTACCAGCAGTAGGAAGGGTGATTATGCTGGTAGTTCCCAGTTCTCATTTATTCTGGTTTATATGGCAAGCTTCAACAGAACTGTATTTACTTTAAACTCCAAAGCATCCTCTGGTACCCTAATGGTATTAATTTTTTTCCTCTCTTCTGTCCTGACAGGTGGGTTCATGTGATGTGTGCTGTAGCTGTACTGGAGGCAAAATTTGTGAACATTGCAGAGCGGAGTCCTGTAGATGTTGGCAAAATCCCCCTGCAACGTTTCAGGCTGGTAAGGATCCACCTGCACTTCACTGATTGGGGTTCAAAGTGTCTCTCTGATCTGTTCAAAATCTGGGAGGCTTTGCTTATCCTTACAAACCTAAGTAATCTCCTCTCCAGACTGATAATTTAAGCTGCTCTGTTCTGTCTATGGGGAACAGCAACTGTCGTTGTAGCCATTTTTTTGGACCTTTCAGTGTTCTGGTGTGTGTTTATTCAGATGAGGAGCCAACAAGGGGGGGCACAGTTTTCAGTCTGTGGCAAATGACATTTATGTAGTGGTGTAATGGTGATTCTTGTTTTGGTTCTTTTTTAATCCCTAGTATTTAACTTGCTTTATTGACTCTTGTTGAGTGCTGAGGTGCTTCAGGATATGTGAGGCATTTGTATAAAGGCTGAAAGTCTTCAGCAAGAAAGTAACTGTATTTAACTCCTCTTAACAGCTCGGTGTTGAGGGGAAAATGATTTTAAGTGCTTTGCATATGGTGCTGTATTACAGATAACATTCTTTCCCTACAACAGCCCATTAGGCCTGACCCAAGTGTAATCAGGTCACTCCACTCACAGTAGAGATAAAATTTTACCTGTTACTTCTCTTGTCTTTGCCCATTATTCTAATCTTGTTGCTTGCTTTTGTGTGGCTTAATAGCCAAGTGCTGAAAGAGCCTTTTGACTTTGTAGGCTGATCTAATCCAAGATCTCCAGTTGCTGGCATCCTTGGGTTGTGTGCTTTATGCATATTGAGCCTGTACAATATTTTGTCTATGGGGTAACTTTAAATTTATGAATTATTGTTTTGTCATAACCTAGAACTGGTAGTTTTTTGCTTCTTTTTAATCAGAGAGGGGCAGTGCTCTCAGATTAAATGGCACAGTATCAGACTTACACCAGCTAGCCCTTTTTGGGGGGTGAAAGCTAGTACCATCCAATAAACTCTAGATTCCTGTCCACAGAAATGCATCTTCTGCAAGAAACGAAGAAAGAGAGTTGCGGGTTGCTGTGTACAGTGCTCACATGGTCGGTGTCCCACATCCTTTCATGTCAGCTGTGCCCAAGCAGCAGGAGTCATGATGCAGCCTGATGACTGGCCATTTGTTGTTTTCATTACCTGCTTCAGGCATAAGATTCCATCTCAGGCAGAGGTGAGTAGGTGTGTGATTCCCAGGATTTGAACAGCAGTATCTTGGAGGGACTGAAAAGTTATAGGTTGTGTGATGCTTTTAAAACTGAATTGAAGGCTTGGTGTTCTCACAATGTTCAGTGTAACTTAATGATGTTGATCTTGGATTCTGTTCTCAACCTTGCTGTTGCTCTGAGTGACATTAGGTCCTTTGTTGTATTTTGGTTTGCAGCCCAGAAGGACTGAGGGTTGTTCCACCATTCCTGTGGCTGTTGTAATAAGGAATAATGGAGTTTATGCTGTGATACCTAATATGTAGAAGTTAGTGCTGGGACTCCAGCAGGCTGCATAAGTGGTCATATATTTTTCATGTTTAAGTGATAAATTAGCTTATAAAGTTCCCATGTACCCCCCTTTAGTGATCAAACCCACAAGAGTCTATTAGAGAATATTTACTGTAAGTGCCTTGTGTTGCTCTGAAGAATGAGAGGTTAATTTACTAAGTAAATTAAGGACAGTGGCACCTAACAGCCTTTGAATTTCCAGAGGCAGAACTTTTCTCATGCTGATGGTGTCTCAAGTAGAGTTATTCACCTGAGTGAAAATATTTTGCTTCCTTGTCTGCCAGCACTGGAGCTATGTCCTCAACATCTTCTTTATTGAGTCAATGTAAAAAGTGGTATTTTTTTTTTTTTAACTTTTTCCCCCTCTTTTCAGCGAGCTAAGGCTGCACTCCAGGATCTGTCACCTGGACAGATAGTCATCAGCAAGCACAAGAATGGTCGCTTCTATCAATGTGAAGTGGTCAGCCTTGCTAAGGAGACTTTCTACGAAGTCAACTTTGATGATGGTTCCTTCAGTGATAACCTGTATCCAGAGGACATTGTGGTATGTCCTGCAGTGGGAGTCTGGCTCCGGTAGAGGGCACATGATGCGAGTCAGTTTTTGCTGCTGCAGAGCAGGCACACCAGGGATCTGGGAATCGGTCCAACCCTAGGTCATGTTGTGGCTGAGATGTGTTGCAAGATGGCCTTGGGGGTGTTATGTGAGACTGACGTAGCTGAGGGCACACAGGAACAGGTGTAACAGGGAGCACAGCTAACCTGTGGCTGTTCAGCAGTGGTAGGTCTGAAGAAAAACTTGCTGATTCTTGCATGAAGTACTTTGAAGTTGGGCCCGTTGCTGGGATTTAGATACAGATGACAGATGGCTGTCTCTCAGCCTAGTTTTCCATCTCAAAAATGGAGTAATTGTTGGGGTGGCGTGCGACGTGACTGGGATGGACTCCCCAGTGGTTTGCTGATTCTTCACATAAGGAAGCTGCTTACCCTTCTCTTTGTCTCCCCCACCTTCTTCCTTTACGCTGTAGAGTCGAGACTGTCTTCAGTTAGGACCCCCTGCTGAAGGGGAAGTTGTGCAGGTGAGATGGACAGATGGACAAGTTTATGGAGCCAAGTTTGTTGCATCTCATGCCATCCAGATGTACCAGGTACAGAATCATTGTCTGAAAATGTATCATTCATAACAAGCTGGTTGTATTAAGAGGCCTATTCTTAAAGCCAGCAGAGGTATAGGGGAGTCATGTTTAAACACTTCAGGCAAAGTCACTCGGAGTTCTCATCAATGTCAGATGCTGGTAACAGTTGCTGGAGTTAAGAGCAAAGTGTTTGCTTACAGCTCAGCTCTACTTGTATCTGCCTACCTCCTTGAAAGTGTCAGCTTCTGAAAAATTGGTGGTCTGCAATTCTTCAGGAACAAAGTCTGCTATAGCTTAAACTACTTTAAAATAAGTTTAGTTTTGTTTTTCTTTGTTTAGTGAGAGTGCATCGTGCCTTGTACGTTTCCAAAGGAATGAGTGTTCAAGCTGTAGTAAAGTGACCAGCCAGAATGTCTGGTCAGGTGTTACAAGACTATCCCAAACCTGCTGGCCTGCTTTTGCTGTCATGGGCTTGGTTGAAGTCTGTTGCACTGTGCATACTTGAATATGTATCTTATCAAATGCAAGTGGTAGAAGATTATTTCTTTGGGAGCTTCTGCAGGGAGGAGAAAGCAAGTTCTGGGTAGCTGTGGGAGAGTTCTAGCTTCTGAGACTTCTGGTAAAGCAACTTCTGTTTTTCTTCTAGGTGGAATTTGAAGATGGGTCACAGTTGATGGTGAAAAGGGATGATGTGTATACTCTTGATGAGGAGCTTCCTAAGAGAGTGAAGTCAAGGCTGGTAGGTAAACAGGGTGCAAACCCCCTACTGAAGAAGCTCATTTAACTTAATTTGTTCTTGAAGAGCAAGCTGAGTGCAGCAAAAGATGAGTCTGATGCTGTCCTCAGTTGTTGCAAAGCTTGGTGGTTGATCAGGCTACAAAAGCAAAGTTCTGTCTCGCTCTGGAGAGACTTTAATTCTTCTGCAGAGATGGACGTTCATAGCGGAGTCACTGTTTAGGACAGTGGGTTAATACCCATTCATAAGCTTCTTTGTCTATTCCTATTGTAAACAATGGCCAAATTCCTTCACTTACCCTTTGTTCTGGAACATTCTTAGTAGGGTGGCATCAAGGGAGCTGGCCATTTTTACAAATTACAAAGTAATTCAGGTGGGAAGGGATCTCTGCAGGTGTCTACCCCTGCTTGGAACAGGAATCTGGAGCAACTTGGAAGTTCAGGCAGGTTGCTCAGGGCTCTCTCCAGTCTAGTCTTGATGATCTCCAAGAATGGAAATCCCACAGCCCCTCTGGGCCCCTGTTCTGTTGCTTTATGCTTCCCGCTCTAAAAGACGTAGCTGTGGACAGCATGCACACTTTAGAGCGTGACTGTGCACAGCCTGGTGCAGACCCTGTTGGCAGGCTCAGGGGATGCTGGAGGTTTAAGAAAGAATGTATTATAGCTGAATCCTGTGACCAGGTGTTTAAACACTCCTGCTCCATAAAGCACAAAATGTACTAGACTGCATGAAATGTGGAACAGATGAGCATATTTATTCCTTTAAGAGAGTAATTGTGAACTTGAATTAGCTTCTCAGTTAAATTTGAAACCCATGATTTTTTTAGATCTGCAGTTACAGTTCACTTAAACTGAATCCCAGACTTTTCAATCCAGTGTCTATTTCAGACACTTCTCTTCTTGTGCTTGGTCAGGTTTTGAAGAAGGCTGAACGTTCCCAGTTATCCTGACTTGGTTCTTTCTTATGTGCAGTAGGAGGATGTGGAGGCAGGGATTTGGTCTGTGTTCTAGTGACTAATTCTGGTTTTTCTCTTAGTCCATAGCTTCAGATATGCGCTTCACAGAGATCTTTGCAGAGAAGGAGGTCAGACAAGAGAGGAAGAGACAAAGAGTGATCAATTCACGCTACCGTGAAGATTACATTGAACCTGCATTGTACCGGGCCATCATGGAGTAAGCACTGCCTGTGGCAGAGGATGAAAATGCCCACCTCCCCCAAGGATTTAAACGCTCCAGTACAACAGGCCATAATTGGATGCTTCGAATCCAGGGTTCTTTTGTTTTGTTTTTTTAAGGAAGCTAAAAAGCTGATGCTCTGCAGTAGCTGAAAGGCAGCTGTTGGATAGTGAAACAGATCCCATTTGCTGAAGCTGATGCCTGCAGACTCCTGGTCTGAAGTTGGGTCCTTACTGAATAAGCCAGCTTGGGGGTGTTGCTTTCATCTCATCGAGCAGTCTTGCTTTTTTATTAGAGACAATTTTGACAGGTGGCAAACTCTTTTGGGAGTTGTAGCCGGGAATCTTGGCAGCTGCAGAATAGTATGTTCTGTTGTTTTAATTGAATAATATTCCTGATTTTTGGGAGTCTCCCTGGTGACCGCACTTGGGCTTTAGCAGGCAGTATTACTGGTGCTTGAAATTGAACCTTTTTTTTTTTATATATATATTTATATCCATCATTTTGTCGCAAGCAGCTTCAGTCTCTTGTTTCTCAGCACCTCCTTTCTGAGGGTTGGGCGTAGGCTGTTCAGATCTAAGCAGACAGGAGGTGCTTGTGTGAACAGGTGAAATGTGAAATTTGAATCTTCTAGGACAAATTATTTAACCCTCCATTTAATATTTTTGTTCTGATACTTGTTTTGACTTAATCAGATATTTAACTGTAATAGTAAGTATGTGCCTCAGAATCGGTGTAACCTGTCTGAGCCCTGCGCAGTGCAGCCTTCTAACAAGAACAAGAATTCAGCTCCCAATAGACTTTCAGCTCCCAAAGAGTTTCTTTTGAATTTCTTCCCACCCCCTCCAAGGCAATAATGACCAAAGGGACAGAGTCTTAACTCTCCCTTCGTGAAATCCAAGCATCACAGTATTGGGGATAACAGGGCAGCAGTGTCTGAAGCAGTGCAGTACCTCTCCTCTGACGGCACTGTCTGTCGTGTGGCCGCGGGCTTTTGCTTGCAGCAGCTAATACTGGGTCTGAGACAGACCGAGCACACACTGAGCTGTATGTATCACAGAAAGGCTGTGCACTCTTCTGAAGCAGGAGTGCTGCTCTGGTGCTGCCTGGTAGAGGTTTCCGCAGCATTTTTATGGAGTATTAATAGGGCGCATCTCAGTTTTATTGGAGAGACCTCGATACCCCAGCTATAGGAAGCTGAGTTAAGCTGGGTAGTAGGTGAACCTGGAAGATGTGCCAACTTGCTCCTAATACTTTAAGCATTAACAAACCGCAGTAGGAGCTGTGTAAATACGTGTTCCTTTCCCATTGTGTAGGAAAGGGGTTTTTAGGCTGTGGAGCAGATTGGCCGCCTTCTTTTTGCATGGTATGATGGGGTGACTTTCCTGCTGGAGTAAGCTATGGATATGTATTCTCCAGAAACAGTTCAAGAGGAGAACTTTCTAGTGAAACGGACCTAATGCATCCCTGCTTCTATAGGGACGTGGCAATGTGTCTGCAGAGTCCGGATTTGTAACTTTTTTTTTTTCCTTTTGTTACATAGGAACGCTACAAACCAAACTCTTCTGAAACCCCGGTGCATTGATTTGTGATTAGCAATAAAATGTAGTATTGTGTAGTGATACAGCTCTTGATCAGAAAAGAAATAAACTACAGCTTTTATAAAGAAAATCTTACTTATCCCTACATTTTTATAGGGTCAGGAGGCGGATATCAGTAGCAAAGATTTGCACAACAGCTGTTTTGCATAGAGGTATTCTGGCCCGTTTTTGTGGTGGAATACACCGTTCATCAGTATTGGAAGGCTTAAACGGGTCCTGAAAGAAGATAGTGGCTTTCTTTTGGGGTTTGGTTTGTTGTTTTGGGGTTTGGTTTGTTGTTTGGTTGGTTTTTAATTACTAAAACTCCTGGTCTCAGGGTATTAAATGGCTTTCTGATAAATAGGATAGTTGGCTTAATAAAAATTGGGTTGTGTTAAGACCAGAGTCTAGTAGCTGCAGGTACTCTGGTCTAGGCAATAGGAACAGAAGTGCACTTTGATGTCTTTGCTTGTATGTAAGCCTCTCAGAAGTGTTGTGCCATGAGAAAATGCAGAGAAGAGCTGGCAGGGCCTCAACAAACTTGCCTCAGTTCTGTCAGCGTGTCTTAAGATTTGGTATTAACTTCTGATAGACTGAACACTACCTGTGTATTACTGAAAAACATACTCTTCCCATCATCTGCCATTCTCCCTCCAGAGAAAATGTGCCTGTGTTCAGGCTTTCTTTCCAAGCTGCCAGATAACTTAAATTGCTGCAAACACCTGGCTCAACAGCTTCATCCTAAAACTATGACCTAGTACAGAACAGCTGGGTTTGTTTGCATTGGGGGTGGTCAACTGCAGCAGGTTTTGCCACCCACCTCTAGCAGTATTTGAGTGACCGTTGAGAGCTCTTACACTTAGTGTTTGTTCTGGAAGAGGAGTTTTGTTCTGCTGCGTTTTCTGCAGGCTCCAGATTTGCTCTTGTCAGTTGGCTGCACTGTGTCAGAAACCGTTGCCATTGTGCACTCAGAGACAAAGGGCCTTCCCATTTTTTTGCCATCAGTTCTTGTGCTGCATTGTTCAAATGTGAGCATACTTTACCTGCTGCACTGACTGACCTGCATTTTGGCTTCTCTCCATGAACTTAAAATTGGTGACCCTGATGTTTCAGGAGGTTTTATTATTTGACTTCGCAGAAATTAGTTGGTTTTATGGCTTGAAGGTAGCAATAAAAGCTCTTTACAGAGCAGCTGTCTCAAAGGTACATATGCTTTCAGTTACCTGTACTTTGATTTTGATGGATAATACTTTGATTTTGATTTTAATTTTCTCCAATGGTTTGTTTTTGGAATTGTATTTATCCTTGTTACAGCATCATTCCAGTGAGGGCAAGGTGCTGCCAGAGTATCAGCTAGGCAGATGCTTCTTGAATGTGTTCAGTAGGAAATTAAGCTTAATATGCCCCACGGGAGCTCTGATGACCCTGTTAGGTCCATTGCACGTGATGCTGCAGGCAGTAGATCTCCTTACTTCACTTTTCAGGAAGCTTCCATCTGTGACTGGTTCAGGTTGGACCCATAAAAAGCATTTTTACTATTAAAAATAAAATAGTGGCTTGCCCTTAATTCAAGGATGAGCTTCCCAAACCAGTGAGTACTTTTTATAAGGTTTTAAAAGGTGACTGTGTTCTTTGTGAAGCACCTGATTGCAGTAATGTTTCTGCCTGTGGCTGGACTTCGAGGAGAGCTCTTTTCTCCATCAGCAGACCCCAGAAGAAGTACCGTCAGTAGTAGGACCCATTCTCCTTGCCCCTTCTCTCTCTTCCCGGTGTTTTGGGCCGGGTTGAACTGATTCTGCACTGTTTGAGGAGCATAGCCACATACCCCAAGGCTTCCAATGCATCTCTGTTCTTCCATTCTCTAACTGGGCTCCTGTTGTCTGACATGTCTGCAGTTGTGCTTGTTTTTTTAATGCAAACATGGGATGAAATCAAGACTCTGGTAGCCTGTATGTTGTTTTCAATTTGATGAAGTAATAAATCTAATTTCAAAATGGACAATCTGTAGACTAATTTAAGAACTAAAGCAATGTAACTTGGAAATTCTCATCGTGCTTCTTGTTAGCATTATTCCTTCCTAATACTCATCTCCTTAGAGTTTATCCAGGAAATTCTCGTGTGTCTTTGAGATGCTAAGCAGAGTTCTGTTATTTAAGGACTTGGTCCAGCGTGGCTGTTAACCAGAACAGGGACAGAGGCACAGAATCGTCTCTCCTCATTGAAGTATAGACCTGAGGCATCTGCAGTAAGAGCTGAGCTGCCTTCAGTTCCCTCTGTAGCTGAAAGTGGCAGGGCCAGAAGAGGACTCATCTTACCCAGGTGCAGTTGGAGAGCTCCGTTCTTCCCTTTGGTGTTGACTCTTGCATTTCACAGTGCTGGTTAAGACTTGCTGAACTGGCAGTCAGGGAGAGGAGATTCTTCTACCTCAGCTTGGGGATTTTTGTCAGCGATACACTCAGTGACCTTGAGTAAATTGCTTATTCATTATGTTATTACTTCAGCCCCTATCTTTGCAGCCTGAAGTGCCAGGTGCTCCTGGCGCCAGCTTTTGTAGTCGGGGAGGGGGGGAAACGTTAACATCTCCTTTTCTCTGACAAATTTGTAGGCGTTGCACAGAGCCTCTGAGGGTGTGCCCTAAGTTGGTGTGAAGCGGGGAGTATCTTAAGTTCAACATGAACAATGTGGGGTATTGTTAAAAGTCAAAATAAGCCTTTTCCCTCTTTTCCCATTAACATCCTTCATTTCTTTGCATTGCTGTTAGAGCTCTTCAGCAGCTTTAGATTGCTCCCTCAGATGAGTGAAGAGTGCAGCACTTCAGGTGGGGCAAGTGTGGTGTTGGTTCCAGTAATGAGTGTAGTTAAGGGTGTGTGTCAGTAGTTTCCTTTGACCTCACCAGAATGGTCTAGAGAGGAATGAGAAACATTCACCTGACTGATATCTTTTGAGAAACCTCTGGCAGATCCATGGAGAACCATTGCCACGGCCTCCTTGATGCAGCATGAATAACATGACAGTGCTGAAGGCAAAACTGTTCTGATGGCACCTAGCGAAGGGAGGGAATGTGGCTGGACCATGTTCCAGTACCATGGGATGGTACTGGAAAAAGACCAGAATCATCTAGTGTGTGTGTGTTAATTTCTAGACAAAACTGAGTGAAGGTAGGAGAGCCTGAAAAGAGGTGTCCTGGGCATGTAATTCTGTGCTTAAGAGAGGTTCTCACTTTTATGAATAGTTCCAGTGGCCTGTGAACACCTTCTATACATAATGGAAGACAGAAATGAAGCAGGTCTCCTGTCTGCACTCGTCCTCCTTAGGTGGGGGAGTTAGTCTGGTGGGAGTCTGCCTGGGGTACCCCATATGAACCCCTCATGCAGGTTCAGGTGACCCAGCACCCCAGGAGTTGGGATACTGTCATCTTTATCCACACTGCTGTCTGTAGGAAGAGCTGCCTCCTTGCAGGCAGTAGGCAAGGTGGGTGGCTAGTGTGCTGAGATGTTTTCAAAGCCAGGCTGATGTCCTCCATGTAAGAGTTAGGAGAAACCTGTCTTTGCAGCTCAAGAACTTGTACCAGCCAGCCTTGTGTCCAAGCAGTACCTGTGACCTCACTGGCATAATGCTACATACAAGTATTCTGTAGACCAAAGCAAAGAATTATTAATCTAGTCCCCAGTTTTACTGAATTTAGGGAGGCAGGAGGTGTGTTGCACCCATGGACTTCCAGAGGAGCTTCAGACATGGGGATCAGATGGTCGTCAATGTGAGTTAATGTTAGCTAACATGCTTAGACTTTCAGTTCCTCTAGTGCTGCTGCTTCTCTGCAGTACAGTATCTCTACACCTCTTGGGTTAATTTTCCTGCCACTCCTCACAAACAGAAGTTCATTCAAACTTCATTACCTATAGCCAGAAGGGTTAGAAAAACTAAAAAAGAAAAAAAAAAGAGAAGGAACTTGGTGTCTGCCATCATCTTGGGTGTGGGTGGTGGGTGCGGATCTCTGCACATGCTGCAGGGTCCATGTGCAGAGAAGATGGTAACTTGGAGCCAGCTCTGTCAAAAACGGGAGGGTGGTGTGGTGCTGGTCTGCGATGCTGGTCTGCTGCTGGAGGTTGGGGACCATTCTGCTGGGAGCGAGGAAATGGGAGATGGCAAACAGCCCCACAGAAGGGTTTAGCAGCCTGTCTGGTTGGAGCTGCAGTTGCCTGTGGTGGGTGGCTGCCCAAGCTGCTTGGCTCCACAGCAGGGACACAGCTTTTGCACGTCTGGGCCCAGCAGAGACAGGGCAGGATGAAGGGAGCAGTTGTGTTGGCAGCCAGAGAGGAGGGTCTGTCCTGAATCCTCTTTGACTTTCCCATTTCCAGCTGGGTAGATGTTTCCAAACACTGTTGAGCAGCTGGTGTCCACAGAGACTGGCAGGGGAGCTAATGCTCTTATTCTCCTGTTTCCCATGAGCGGGGAGGTAACATGGGATGCCGTATTAGACCCTCACCCATCCTTTTGGTGGGGCTGGGGCCAGCCCTACTCTTTCTTACTGCTTGGAGGCAAAGTCTCCTCGTGGATCTCTGTGGGAGCAGGGGTCTGCAGTGCCATCCCCAGCAGGGAGGCCCCAATGTGGGCCCTCAGCGCTGTGCAGAGCCTGGCAAGGGGAAAGGGACAGAAAAAACAGACCTTGGCTCTTCTCCCTCCCCAGCCGGAGCGGCTGAGGGGCTGCCAAGCGCTGTGCGGCCGGGAGAAGAAAGACAGTGTTCATGGGAGCTGTGCAGCTCCGAGCTGCTGGGCTGGGAGCCAGGCACGTCAGCACCTGATGGTCCAGCTCAAGGAAGGGCTTTCTCACTCCTCGCCTTCTCCAGCTGAGCCCAGTGCTTCTCTAGAGAAGCTGTACCTGAGAAGGGGTCCTGGCATAGTGAAGTCTTTCCTGCCCCACTACCCTGCCTTTTCTGGGCTGGGCTTTTCTTTCATGAAGCATCTTGGCACCAATGGGGGAGGAAGGTCTTTCCCTAGTAGTCCAGCTTCTGCACTGCTGCCCTGGACCATGCTGCCTGAGGCAGCTGCCTGGGGTCCCTCCTGCCTGCCTGTATCCCCCGGCCTCCATGTGTTTGTGGGGACCTGGATCAGTCTCCTCTCCCAGCTGTGTGGACTCTGCGAACGAGCAGCCTCATCATGTGCTGGCTGATCTGAGGCTGCACAAATGGATCCCAGAGAGAGGTGCAGGGCCAGTCTGGGGGGGCAATCCTTTGGGAGCTGGACTGTCCTCCCCTCCCACAGTAGATCCCCACCCCTTCTCCAGGCAGCTTGGAGCACCTCAGTCCTTCCTCCAGGAGCTGCTGGACAGAAGAGCCCTTGTGCAGCCTTTTTGGGGAGGTGCCTGGTACCTGCTGGGGGAGATGTTCCCCCTCCCAGTGAACAGATGCCTGGCTATGGCTGGCCCTTCCCAGTGCCTCAGAGGTGCCTCACCCTTCTCCCAGCACAACCTGTCCCAGATGAGACTGCTGAGGGCTTTGCTCCCCAGGGATGGCTCCACCAAGTATCCCTGTGCAGGGAGCAGTGAGACATGTCTGTGCCTGGAGCCTGTCCCTCTGGGAGGTGCCACCCAGTCTGTGTGGCCATGGCCCTGGGTCACTAGCCCAGGAGAGGTTCGGCTGTGGTGGTGCTGCCCTGCTCTCTGGGCTCTCGGCAGAAGTGCAGCACAGATTGGAGGTGAGTAGGTAGCACTTCAGGTTTGGGTTCAAAGATGCTGTGACATCCTGGGGGCACCAGCTGGGCTAGGATGAAATCAGTGTGGGTTGGCTCTGGTCTGGAGTAGCAGGTGGTTTGTCTTGGACAGCACAGAACCAGAGGACATCCAGATGGAGGTAGTGGGGCTTGTGGCTCAGCGCAAGGAGCAGTCGTGCTGCCTGTCGACTGGATGGGGTGCATGTAGGAGGTCTCCTAGCTGCTGGCCAGCAATGGTGATGTTGTTGGCTACAATGTGCCCTTCAGTTGATATCCTGGAGGTCTGAGGATCTTGCTAGAGATGTCTGCGTACTGCCAGGAGGGATGCTGCAGCAGAGGACAGGGTTGCTCTGTGCCCTCTTCTTCCATAGTCCTGTAGCCACTCGTGAGCGGATGGAGGGCCCATGAGGGTGCTGATGGGCTTCATGTACCCCAGCAGTCATGCACAGCAGCAGCAAATGCAGAAGGTGCTGCAGGTCTTATGGCTGAAAGCATGTGGAATGTGTCCTAAAGGCAAGTAAGTAGGAACTCATGCACTTGAGAGGGCTGTGGGATGCCAGGCTGGGTGGTAACATCTTGCTCTCCATGTGCTGCTGCTTTGGGAGGAGGCTGAAGAGGTATTTTGCTGACCAGTTCTGGAGCAAGAGAGAGAAGATGGCTACAGAGGGATGACAGCTGCTGGTGGGATTGGGGTACAAGGAGAGCCTGGAGGGCAGCTGGTAGAGAAGCCGGGTGGGAGCTTGTCAGCCCCTGCATGATCCTGGGCTCCTAGCCCATGTGTAAGGCTGAATCCTGAAGGAGCTTCTTGCCTGTTGCAAAGGCAGTGCTGTAGGGCCAGGGTTTTACCCTGCCATCATGTGCTCTGCCCTGAACATGGGATCCTTTTGGGCAGCAGCTTTCCTGGGAGCACCTTGTATGGTAAGAGGACCAGCCTGGGGACGCATTGATGAACCTGCCCCTGACAGGGCTGTTTGCCTTCCCAAAAATACCCTCCCTCCTGCCCTGACCTGCCAGCATCCCAAGGGCAAGGCAATGGCTCTGCCTCCCAGCCAGGAGTCTGTCAGAGCCAAATTCTCTGCTTGAGGCTGGATTCATGCCTTCCTCCTGTGAGCTATTCCTACAAGAGCTGGCACATCCCTCCTGGCTCCCCCAGCAGCATCTCTGCTCCTTTTCCCACTCAGTTGGGTTTATTGGGTGCATGATCGCCTGAGGCTCAGCGTCAGCAGCCGTGCTTGCTGTCAGCCCCTGGGATGTACAGGGATGGGAAGGGAGGAGCTGACAGCTTTACCCTTTGCTGCCTCATCACAGGGCACAAACCCAGCCCTCTTCTAGGATGGGCTGCAAATTCAGCCGTACTCTTCCGCTTCTCTGGCTTTTCCATGGACTGAGGGCTGAGCCTGCCTTCCTGCTGTTGCTGCTGCTCCAGCAGCTTGCCCTCCTGCTCCCTATCCCATCCCTCTTGCACTCACAGTGCTGTCAGTTTGGTTGCCTGGGTGCAACTGGTTGCCCAGTTTTCTAGGTTGGAAGGGACCTTTAAGATCATCTAGTCCAACCATCACCCTAATTCTGATTAAAAAAAAAAACAAAACAAAGCCCTAAAAAAAGCACAAAACTACCACTAAGCCTTGTCACTAAGCACTATGTCAACCAGTCTTTTATAAACCTCCAGGGGTGATGCCTCAACCACTTCCCTGATCATGGAATGCTTCAGGTTGGAAGGGAAACTAAAGACCTTCCCCTGTTCTGGGCAGAGACACCTCCCACCAGACCAGGTTGCTCCAAGCCCCGTCCAACTTTTGACTTGTTACTCTGGGCAGCAGCCCCTTTCATCACTGATGGGGGTTCATGGCAGCAAGCTGCGGAAACCCCCCCTTTCCCCTTCTTCCCTGCCCTGCTCAGTCCTGTGCACCCAGGAGGAATGATCCCTGTGGAACTGCCTCTCTCCCCTCTCCAGGATAACCCCAGTGTGAATCTGTGCCAAGCACTGTCCCTGGCACGTCTCTGCTGTGGGGATTACCGAGGCACAGCACAAGTTCCCGACACTCTGTGCTGGTGCAGGGCAGAGGAGCTGGCAGGGACCAGCCCTTTCCATCTGCATAACGGAGACTGTAGCACAACCGCTGCCAGCCCACTCCCAGGATATTTTTAGGCCTGGCTGCACTGATGACGGAGAGATGACAGGCTCGCTCCACATCCGGACCACAAGAGGCCTCTCCCCCTGGCAGCTGCCTGGTGAGATGGGAGGAGTATGGCCCTCTGGCAAGGAGTCTCAGGGCTGTGGTGTGCCCAGGGGCTGGAACCACAACCTTCCCCCCAGGAAAGGCAGCACTACCCATGTTCTGTGGCTGTGGGCTTGCTGGGAGCAGCTGTTGGTACAGGATATCTCCATCCTTCTCCTGGACTCACACAGCTTCACCAGTCTTGAGAGAGCAGGTTAGTGAATCCCCCAGATTTCACCAGTTCTTGAGCTTGAGGATGTGTCCCAGCATGTGAAAGAAAAGGAGGGAGATACCTGCACAAATGCTGCTGTGGGACTGAAGTGTGGGCAGCAACATGCTTGCACATGGTCACTTTCTGTCATGGAAATGGGGAACCCCTTCAGCTGTAGAGCTTTTTTTTTTATTTTCCTGCAGGGCCAAGGCTCAGGAAAGCATTATGGAGGAAAGGATCAAAAAGTGCCCTTTCAGGTGGAGCTCTGTATGAGGATGCAGTTGGCGGAGAGTAAAGAGTGGTGAGATGCTGGAGGATAGGAGGTCTGCGGCAGGAGGCTGTTCTTCTTGGCCAGGCTTGTCTGCAGCTGGTCCCCCAGCACTATAAGGGATGCCTGGCATGAAGAAGGTGCCTGATGCTCTGGGCACATGCAGTGACACATCACTGCTGGGAGGTGACAGTACCAAGCCATGGCTGTGTCCTGTGTGCTAGTGGAGGGGGGAGGAGCCCAAAACTCCCAGCTGTGCTAGGTCTATGGCTGGGTTAGAGAGGAGCTGGACTGGGGCAGGCTGCTCTGCCCAGCTTCACACCAGGGCTCACACACCAATCCAGATGGGCTGTAGTTGCTGGACTCCTGTGTAGCATCTGCCCAGATGAGCAATGTTAATCTACTCCATCCACCAGGAACCAGTCTGTCAGGGAGGATGGCATTGATACCAGCTGCTCCCTGTGGTTAGCTTCTCCAGTCCCTGTGTTGGAAACATCAGTCCTGCTGCAGACATGAACCTTTCTCCTCTAGGTGCTGAGACCTGAAAAGCTCCATCCCTGGGTCACCTCTGCCTGGCCCTGTGGACCTGCCAGCCTCCCCCAGCATAGCAGTGGTTCAGGTGGTGGCTGCAGAAATTCCAGACCCTCTCCCCTGTGGCACAGGGAATTGGTTTCTAGGGCACAGCAAGCTGGGGAAGCTGTGCTGGAGAGGCTGAGTTTGGGCCCTGTGTGCTTGTGGCTGGGTTGGGTGGGCTTGATCTGCCCCCGAGCTAGAAAATGAGGGATGTGCTGGCCTGGCTGTTCCCCTGTGGCTGCTGGGATGGGGCAGAGTCTTCCATGGCTGGCAGCTCTGAGCCTATGCTGTTTAGGACCCCTTTTGCTATAACAGGATCCAGTGGTCCCCCCGCTAGTCCTTTTTTCACTCTTACCTACAATATGGGATTGTGTGAATGCTGGTGATGTATACTGGGAGGGGTTTGTACCCCCTCTGCCAGTGTCCCTGTGGCTGTCAGCTGCTTCTTCATGGCTGCTGTTAGCCCAGGTCCTGCCAACAAACCCAGCACCCACAAGCACTTCCCCCTGGTTTGTGCAAATGCTTTGTGACACAAAGTGCCTGTAAGAATACACAAGTTGCCACAAGTGCTGATTCTCCAAAGCACGGTGTGCTCATGCCTCCAAACCTTGGCCACATCCTGCAGCGCAGGGGTCAGTGTGCTGTACTCTCACACACTCGGCTACACTGCCCCCCCCACCAGCCCTGCTCTCCCCTGTGGGCCACCCCAGGCCGGGTGGTTCCTCTCCTTCTTTCCCTTTCCTGCCTTATCACCCAGGAGCAAGGTAGACACTGGGATATCTCAGAGCAACACCATGTTGGGCCCTTGCCAGCCCAGCTTCAGTGCCAGGCAGCCATTCTCATGCCCGCAGGTCAAGCACCTGTGCCAGCAGTTCCAGGACCTCCTCCTACCACCTTCCCGAGGACTGGCAGCATTCATGCAAAGTCATCGAGTCGTCTGGCACTTTCCCTTTTCTCCCACTGCCTCATTACACCCTCGGCCACCACTGCTGCCTCCCGTCTCCTTGGTCCCTTTCACAAGCAGCGGGCTTGTCCCATTCTTGGGTGAGCTGCAAAGAGTGTCTTCGCCCTGAGAACACGGCCATGCTGCCTGGAAGGTTTTGGCATCTCTCTATGCATCGCAGAGGGTTTTGAGAAGGGACACTCACCCACACAAGGGGTACAACCTCTGGCTCTGCAGACAGGTTGTGCCCTGGGACCTGCCTGTCACAGCACTGTGGCCAACCATCCTGCAACACAGCCTGCCGTGTTGCAAAATCTACAACAAATCATGCAAGAAATGGGGCTGGCAAAGGTGATGGGAAACGCCTTATTCTAAAGAAGTGAGAAAGAGTATACTCATCACTAAAGAAGTGAGAAAGAGTGTACACAAAGAAGTGTACTCATACCCATGGCATCAGTTCTGCCCCTGCCTGGAAAAAAACCAAAGGGCGCATAACCACAATCTGAGTCTGAACTACAGATGAATGACATCAGAAATTTCAAATGGGGCATGATTTAGCTGCTGAGGAGTGCAGCTCACCTGGGGCTGACACTGGCTCGCACACGTTTCCTTGGGGCATGCAAGGAAGTGATCGGAGCGATGCAAATGGGATAGGTTTGTAAACACAAAGTGGGGACTGATAGAGCAGAGCTGTGGGCTGCTGCGCTTACGCTGTGGGGTTTGGCACCAGCTCACTTCAGATGTGTTTGGGAAAGACCAGTAGAAGCAGCAAAGGTGGTTGCTGCGTTGGGTGAAGATGGCTGGTGTGTTACTCGGGTTCAGAGGCAGCAAGGAGCAGCCAGAGGTAAGCTGGAGTTCAGGCAGCAGATTGAAAAAAGGAGCCCAAAGGTGTGTGGCTCCATCACTGCAATGGACCAGCTCAAGGTGACAAGGGCTTGTTTGTGCAATCAACTAAAAAGGACCACAGCTCCAGGCTGGGAACATGGCATTGCCTGGGTAAAGGGTTGGACATGAGCGCTGCTGCAGGTGTGCTGCCTGAGGTTCAGAGCAGTGTAACACCATCCAGCCAGGTCAGGCTGAGTCGTGCCTGATTTAAAAAAAAGCCATGTGCATGAGCTGGAAGAGTAGGACAAGAAGACTGTCCTCAGGCTGAGCTCCTCCACATGCTCCCCACCCCACTGTCTTCTTCAGCACACAAGAATCACTCCTGGCCTCCTCTTGGCTGCTGGAGCTGTTTGGACTGGAGACAAGGAACTTCCCCACATGTATCCAGGAAGGAGGGGTGACCCAAGGGTTGTGTACGGCTCAGGGTGAAACAAGAAGTGTGCCCATGTGGCAACCCTTTTCCAGCCACATATAATGAAAAATTAAATTAAAACTTAGGACTATCTAATTTTATTTAGCAGCAAACTGCTGCACGCTGGGGATGGCGGCTTCTTCAGCAACTGTATTGCAAAGAAATGCAGTTAATTTCAGACTTGATTTTTGTCTATCAGCTCTGCACCTTTGGACCTCTCACCTGCTCTGCTAGGCTGACATGCTGCCTGTAGCAGTGCTCCATTGCCTGCATCAGTGAGGAGACCTTCTCCTGGGGCAGCAGTCTATGCTCCTCACGTCTCGCACAGCTTTATTTGCTGCATTGCCAGACCTCAGCTCCTTTTTTGCACTGGTGTTGCTGTTCCTCAGGATTCCTGTGTCTGTGCTGAAGTTTGGAGAGCTGGAGCGGACATCAAGTTGGCTTTGCCAGTGCTGCAGAGTGGCACAAGCCCTGCCATGTGTCTGCTCAGAAATCCCCTCCTTGCACCCCTGGCCCTCTCAGAGCCAAGGAGCTTCAATGCAGGCTCATAGCAGCAGTTGTGTGTGGGGACAGTGCTCTTTTTTTTTTGGCTTTTTTTCCTCAATTCCACCGCCCTGCCCCACTTTCTGGGAGAGCCTCCACCCTGCAGTACAGTCTGTCCTCTCTGTACCCACGTACCTTCCTTTGCAGCCCATTACTGTGCCATGGGTTGGGATGGTTTTATCAGGTCATCACACTGTAGCAGCAAATAGCCTGCTCAGTATTTTGTCAGCCTTGTCATCAAGATGGTTGATTTTAAACACTATTAACCAGCACTGGACTGGGAAACGATCCCTGGGTATCTTAGCTATGCTCCCCGTTGTTGGTGTCTCCCCATTAAGACTGGGCTCACTGACAGACTTCAACACAAAGATATTAATGCATGCAGTTGTGAGCCTTATTAATTCTTTATAATTCATACTTTTAATTCAAATCCTGTATCGTTGTTGATGGCAGGGTAGAAGTGGGAGCGTGCCATATGGATGCTCCTGCTCCTACCAGTCAGACCGTTCCTTTGCTCAGGGAGGAATTTCCCTGCACAGTCTGTGCTGTGTAACACAGCCCCCCAGGATGCCCTTAGCTGTGCTTTCACCTCCCCAGCAACAGTCTGGGGCTCTCTGCCATTCCTCTGCCCGTTGCTTTGGCTTTTTGAATTCCGCTGGCTTCCCACCAGCCCAGTATTTGTTAAATTAATGCAAGTGACCCCAGCCCATGATTACGTTGTCAAAATGTTGTTTGTGAACTACCTGGGCTTGTGGCATGAATGTGGCTGGTTTGGGGAGCTGCAGCCTCTCCTTGTGTCACTGCTGTGCCAAATTCCCTCCCTTCTGTGACAGCACATGGGCTGGGGTCACTCCTGACATGACTGAGAAGAGGCAGCAGCTGGACTGGGTCTGACTGCCCCTTTCAGCTATTTTTATGGCATGAAAGGGGACAGGGTGATGCCTGGCTGGAAGGCTCAGGGTGAGTCCATCAGGGTTCATGACCACAGCAGTTCTAACCGACTCTGAAATTCAGGTTTATTCAGCAGTTGTCTCAGAAGCTGAAGGGCTCCCAACTCTGGAGAGGCAGCACAGGCACAGCTGAAGCTGGGCTCCTTCCACATTCCAGCAGCACCAGTGGAAGGAAGCGCACTGACACCCAACGGTGGTGCAAGGGCTGGAAAAGGGTCCCTGTTTCACTCCCACATCTCAGGTATGCTTCATTGAGGGAGAAAGCAAGCCCTTTGGATGGTAAATGTACTAAGACTACTTGTGCTGGTGTCTTTAAGGGACAGAATTAAAGCTGGATACTCCACCCAATTTATTATTTTTGAGAGGCTGTTTTCATGGTGTGCAGCCCAGTAACTAGGCAGTGCACCAGATTCCTCAGTGACTACTGTCACTTGAGAGCAGGTTGGGGAAAATGTCAAGAAGCATTGCGAAGTATTTCCCTGACATCACACCCAAACCAGCCTGTGTGCTGGAAGGCACCACTTGGTTCTGTGCTCTCCTCTGTTTCACAGCACAGTCACCTACTGAGAGACAGGACATCTGCTCCCAGAGAGCTCACAAGGGTTCAGCGCACCTTGGTCCCACCTGCCAGGCTCAGCTTCCTCAGACCCCCCAAATATGGCATCCTTCTTGCCTGTGGTGGGGTTAATGTCCAAGCCTGGGTGGGCAATGCGCACCTGTAGGACCATGCTGGGAAAAGGAGGTACTGGCTGCCTGGGTAAAACAATCACTGCCAGAGGGAAATCCCACCGGATTCTTCCTGCAGGTGTTCTCTCAGCCCTCCGAGGACCTGCAGGCATGGCACTCATGTTGTGTTTGCTGTGAGTGCAAGCTCATCTTTGCAGACTGGTCCGGGGTGCTGCTGTAGAGGCAGCCACAACATCCATGATCCTGGGACGGGGAGCAGGTGAGGGAGGTGTGTGGGAGTGGAGGTGTCCCCCGACACTCAGCACCACACATCAGGGTGCTGGATGTGCAGCTGAGACGTGCACTGGCCGGCCCATGCAGCTCTATCCTGCCAGTGGCGGGTCTGGAAAAGATTTAGAACAACCCTGCCTGAATACATAGTCTGACGCTCTGGCAGAAAGGACCAACACAACCTTTTGAGATGGAGAATAGGAAAAGGCAGATTTAATCCCTGTGTCAAAGCATTAGGGAGGCTCATTGTGGGATTCTACATCTTGAAAAGGATTCAGGAAAATCAGAGAGGCTGTGTAGAGCAGAAATGCAAAACATGGCTTGAGGGTGGGAGGAAAAGCCTGGCAGTAAGAGAATTAAGAGACTCAGTATATTTAGCTTATCAGAAAGATGGATGAGAAGGGGGTTGCTTGCAGCATATGTGTAGTGTCACAAAGAGAAAATGCCAAGCTCTGAAAGGCTCTTTAATCAAGCAGAAGGCAGAACAAAATGGTATGTCTGCAAGCTAAAGCCAGACCCAGGGATGTGGGATGCTCTTCTGAACGTAAGGGTGAGGAACTCCTGAAGCAGACCCAGGAAGGTGGGAGTCTCTGGCGCTTGTCTTCAAATCCAGCCTACCTCCTTTCTTGGAAAATATGCGTGAACCAAACACAACGTATTGGAATTAATGCAAGGAGATGAACCGCGGAGTGGCGTGCTGGCCAGCTGCTCCCACACCTACAGCCACGTGTCAGGCAGGACCGTTGGATCATTTCAGCTGAGGAAGACCTTGGGAAACGTGGTCCGGTGAGGCAGCACGCTCGGGGAGCCGTTTGGACAGGCTCTGGGTGTTCTCCTGCGCCCGCAGCGGTAAGCGTGGCTCTTTGCTGTTGAGTACATCTGGAGGGCGGCAGTATTTTCCAGCCAAGTTCAGCTTGTTTTAGCTTGTTTTAGCTTGTTTTCTGTGGGACTGCTGACAATGCTGTTTAGCATTTCTGTTCTTAGAGTAGCCAGGGCACCAGAAATCTGGAATGCTGTCCACAAACTCATCACGCTCAGACCCTATGTTTGAGAATAGTATGTAATGAGTGTGTGAGATGAAGCAAGTTTGGCCAGAGAGATAAAGAAAATATATGGGTGTCTTACAGTCCAGATTGCATTTCCTGAGCCTGTGCATCAGCAGAGGTAATCTCTGTCTAGCCTTTACCAGAAGGAGATCTTTGCTGTGGCATTTAGTGGCATTTGATTAATAATAAAATGCTATGTTAATTAGTATCAGGTCTGATTTGATGACATGTAATTTGGGAGGAAGGATTATAGTGTGAGTATTAGAATGAGAATTTTTATAGGGCAGAGAGTCAATGAGATTAACAGTCTTGCTGCAGAGGGAGCCCGGAAGCTGACGTGTGTGCGTTTGGCAATCGATGTAGTTACAGCATGACTTTATTTACTGATGGGAAAAGAACCTGTAGCTGTTATTTATCTTTATGTGTCACCCTGTATAATGTTCAGCTCAGCTACCATGAAAGACAAATCAAGCAGGCATCGTTCCAGTGGGAACGCCCTGTGGTACTCAGCACCACGTGAAGTGTGTTTGCAGAACAGTTTCAGCATGCCCCAGGCGGGCTCCTTCCAGAGGAAGGGAAGGAGGAAGCTTCACTGATGGTCACCCCTACGTACCCAGACCCTGCCAGGGACGTGGGTGATTGAACCAGAGCCTGGTCTCTTGCACAGCTTTGATCCAGGGCACTGGGTTATATCTACTCCAACAGGAATCCCCCAAGCACAGCATGCAGGGTTGATGCAGAGGCACGTGGTATAGGACCTCTTACCGCCTGCTCAGGGCACTGACCATCCTGAGTTACCAGATAATGCAGCCACCAGCTGTGCCCTCTGCCAGAGTCTTCTTTTTTCCAGCCTATGGCCAGTGTTGCTGTGGGAAATGCTCTACAGACACGTGGGCAGCCACAGGCACTGCCCCAAGGCTCAGAAGGTTGACCACAAGTGGGTTTTTGTTGAGCAGGGTGGGCTGCAGCTCTTGCCCTTTCATTTGGCCAGTTTGGCTTTGAAAAGCTCCAGAGCATTCTGGAAAGCGGCACGGCAATATGATGGGATTTAATCAGACTTAATTATTCCCCTGCTGTTGATCTCCTAGCAACATCCAGCTTGACATCTGCCCGAGAATGAAACATGTAAGCTAAGGAGGAATACGTTCAGACTAAAGTCCTGCCATTTGAACCAAATCACTCCACTCATCATTGCCTTAATTCATCTCGTGGACATTAGGCAGCTGCCGGGAGCTGGTACCTGATTTCTATCGATGCATGGCACCCGCCTCCTGAGTTTTTTCCAGCCTGGCAAGAAGTGTGACTTCATCCTGGGCTCTTTCCAGCGCACCGACACCTGATAACGGCGGGTAGAGTTTCCCGAGTGACAAATGCGGGCTCAGGAGCAAGCCCCAGCCTTGTCACTATCTGACTTCACGCTGTAGGTCCTGCTTATCTCATCAGCAAAATCAGATCACCTGCTGTGCCTGCAGACCATGAGGTTTAAACTCTGAAAGCAGAGGCGTTAGAATCGGGGTGGTTTAGATGAGGTTTGAGGATGGTCAAAGCAGATGTGGCATGGTGGTGACAGGCGGCTCAGGCAGCTCCATGTCACCGGGGATTGAGGCAGGGCAAAGAGACCTGGCTTACGCAGCTTCAGGGATGAAGAAGTGAAGAGAGGAGCACAAGGGTCTGTAAAGCAAAGTGGAGCTCCGGCCAGATGCAACATGGGGCAGGAGATGGTGACATTCTTGGAGGAAATGAGCCTGGTGTCTGAGTGGGGGCCAGCAGAGGAGGCTGCCCAGCCCAGCCCCAACCACTGGCCCACTATGAAGCAGAAGGGAAAGAAGCTACTCCAGCCAGGTGAGAGTGACCCATGTTCCAGTGGATCAGCCTTGGGGAGCAGGGGGTTGGTTTGGGCAGCAGTGGAGCAGGCAGACCTGCAGATAGATTGGTGGTGCACGATGTGGTTGTGGTTGTGGCCCCTTTCCATGCACCTCCATCGGGGGAGGATGGTGCCAGTGACACTTGGGTGGTGGCACGTCTATTTGGCTCCTGTGCTGTGTCTAGAAGTTGTTACTGGAATAAAAAAGTCCCAACTGGATGCACGTGTCTCTGCAGAGGAGCACAAGGGATCTATGAACCCGGCTGAGCGGGTGCAGCACATGCAGCCAGCTTGCACTGACTTCACTCATGCTGATCATAAAGTGGGGTTTCTGGCTGCAAAAGTGAAGCTGTGTGAGCTCCAGCCAGCTCTTCCTGTGACCTGCATGAACTTTGTGTCTCACTGAGCATCCTGGACAAGGCTTGGGCAGTGCTCAGCCAGCAATTTGCTGTGCAAGGTGGTGATTGCTGGTCAGCATTGGCATCGGGCTCGCTGGCAGCAGGAACCGTCACCATGCTGGACACAATCCTACTTAGTTTCCCTTGAACTGATTTGGCTACTCCTTGTGTTATCAGTGATTCATGAAGAGTGGAAACAGGAAATGTCTGGGTTCCTTTACTGTCCTGAAGATGGCAGCCCAGAAAGCCAGCCACATCCTGGGGTGTATCAAAAGAAGTGTGGCCAGCAGGTTGAGGGAGGTGATTCTATTCTTCTACACTGTGCTCATGAGACCCCACCTGGAGTACTGTGACCACCTCTGGAGTCCTCAACATAGAAAGGACATGGAGCTGTTGGAATGGGTCCAGCAGAGGACCATGAAGATGATTAGAGGGATGGAGCACCTTTCCTGTGAAGACAGGCTGAGAGAGCTGGGCTTGTTCAGCCTGAAGAAGAGAAGGNAAGGCTGTGGGGCCAGCAGCAAGGAGGGTGATACCATGGAAAGGGTGAGGTGTGGGCTGGCATCTGTGCAGGGAGGTGGTGGAGACCATAACATATTGGGGAGCGTGTGGAAGTGGTGCTGGCCCTGCAGTGGGAGGGCAACTGGGGTGGACTGCGCTGCCCAGTGTGGTCCAGTGGTGGAGACTGCAGCACTGGGAAGCCCAGGGAGGTGGAGAAGTGCCGTGCAGTGTCTGGGAAGTATCTTGTTGTGTATGGTGTGGTGTGAGGCTCTGCAAGTTGGAGGACAGCGTGAAGGGGCAGTGACTAGGTGCTAAACTGGACAGTGTGCCATGGCTAGGTTCAGTGTGGTGCAGTGGTTAGGTTGGGCTGCTCCATGCAGTGGCTGCAGGTTTTGACTAGGCATAGCAGAGGTTAGAGATTGTTCTGAGCAGTGTTTGGAGGTTGGGCAGTGCAGCGAAATTGCAGTGTATTGGAATGCAGTGACTAGAGGTGAGGCCATGAAGTGTTGCTGTTGGGATGTTGGATGGGAGGAAGGGGTGGTCCAGTGTCATGGCTGCAGTGACTGCAAGATTTGGAGGTGTCTCTGCTGGAGGAAGGTGCAGTGCTGTGCAGTGCAGTGCTGCAGCTGGAGTGATGAGACAATGTGGAGCTTGACAGACACTGCAGTGGCTGGAGGAAGGGATGGCATCGTGGAGTGCCTGAAGGTGTGGAGGTGCTGATGGGTGACGGGAAGTCATGGGATTGCTGGTGCAATCTGAAGGAGCAAGGTCAGGCATGACTAGGGAAGAGCAGAGAAGCATCCTATAGCCACTGTAAGTGGTGTGTGTGTGTGCAGTGATGGAAGAGGGCAGTGTGGTGCAGTGACAGGGGAAGGGGATCAGTGCGGTGCGGTGCAGTGCAGTGCCAGTGCCGGGAAGGGAGATCAGAGCAGTGGAGTGACAGCGGAGGGGAACCAGTGCAGTGCTAGTGATGGGAGTGATCCAGAAGTGCAGTAACAAGGGAGACGGAGCAGTGCAGTGCAGTGCCAGTGATGGGAGGGGGGATCAAAGCGGTGCAGCGACAAGAAAGGGGGACCAGCGCCTGGGTCCGGCACCGTTCAGTGCTGGCGGGATGGAGGGGCGGTGAGAGGGGTTCCGCGCATGCGCGCCGCCGCCCTGCC
>VZTM01032495.1:662509-674983 GCA_013400555.1 Jacana jacana
GGAAAAAAAAAAAACCAACCCTCAAAACCGAAAAAGCAGCTGCTTAGGGTGGTGTTTCTGATTTCCCTGATGCGGTTGGGGTAATCGGTGTGCTTTACCCCGTGAGGAGTGCGGTTTTCGATCTCCGCGTTACAGGGGGTGTGTGTGTGGGGTTGTGCGCTTTGGCAGGATGACTGTTGGAGAAGGTGGCTCCAGCCTCAACCTGGTTTTCTTTCTCAGGTCATGTAGAAGAGCGGATTTAATGTGAAGATGGGACTGTTGGTGTTCGTGCGTAACCTGCTGCTAGCCCTCTGCCTCTTTCTGGTACTGGGATTTCTGTACTATTCTGCTTGGAAGTTGCACCTTCTCAGATGGGAGGATTCAAGTAAGTGTGAGCACCGTGTGACTGTTTCTGGGCTGCCTAAAATGTCTGTTAAAGAGTTGCACTGGTGCTGAGGAGGTTCTGATTTAGTAGTATTAGAAGGATGTGATTAAGCCCAATCGAATGCAGGAGCTTTTAGTATACTTAAGGGGTTGAATTTGTGATTACCTAATGCTCTTTATGGCTTTACTTTTATTACTGGGTACAAAAGCAAGTTCACGCTCTATAAATCTAGTATTAAAGCCTTCAGTTCTTAGAGGATTTTGTGTTAGTTTATGATTCCTAACTGTCAAAATAAAGAGTTTTTGTGCTGAGGTTTTTGTTCCCTGAATCTTTCTGTACGTTTAAAAATATATAAAGACAAGGGCTTTTTCTCTGCTTGATTTTAATTTCTTTCTATAATCATATATACTGGTTATCTCATCATGTTACTTTGCCCTTCAGAAATCCTCATCTTCCATTTGTCTTCCATATTATTATCTGCCAACTATCTGTCAGCTAAAGTGATGTCTCTCAACCGTTTTAAGTCCAAAGAGACATCTGACCTCATTGAATACAGTCTGAGGATTGTACTGTGCAGTAATGCCATAGGAGGTTTTAATTGCAATGAGATATAAATTAGGCTGAGGTTTGATTGCTCAGTTACTGCTCTTGGTTTTGGTTGTGTTGAGTCCTTTCTTGCTTGCGCGTGAGGATTTTTTATGGAAAACATAAAAGCAAGAAAACCTCCTCTCCTCTGCTGCTCCTGCCCAAAACACAGGCCAGCCTTCTCTGCAGCTGTTCCACGGGCTGTTTCAGGTGTCTCGCCGCCGACCGTTGCTCCCTGGCTCAGCGGCTGAGAAACACTGATCCAGAAGGATTGTTTTTCTGTCTGACACGAAGCCATCGGTCAAATTCCATCTTCTCTGTGTTGCATTTCTGTGCTTGCTGCTGCAGGTTTCTACTGCAGTGCTTACTAAACTTAATACTTTTCTACCTCTACATGCTCCATGTCTGTTATGTGGTCTAAGAAGTTTTGCATGGCAGACGATGACTTGGATATAACATTTGCAGTGATGCAGTGTTTTTGACAGGAGGACTGCTAAGGTGTCTTATACTAGCACAGGTATTGAAAGGCTGAATTTGTACCAGGAGATGGGTAGTGTCTTTCCGAGCAGGGGTTGTTTCTTCAGGTTCTTGATTGTGAAATCGTGACCTTCTGAAAACGAACGCTTTTGTGGATGAGGTATAGAAAATCTTTCTGGCATGAAAATGAGTAAAGAATGCAGTTAAAAGACCAGATTTGCTTTATCTGATACCACATGATGGTGTTACGAAATTTTACCTCCTCTCATCCTTTGCTTCCTTCCTGGGTTCTAAATTTCTTCAGATTTAGCCTCTTTGGAATTTATGCCTTTTGCTTTTGTGTACCGTTTGTTATTTTATGCCATGTCAGTCCCCGGGGAGTTTTGGCGTAGCTGTGCCTTGCAATGGAGTGCTGCTGATCTGCATGCAAATATTGTGGGTTTCTGTAACCACCTCTTACCCAGAAAGATGACTTTTAAGTTGCAGCTTGGTTAGAGGCTTCTTCTGTTGAGCGTAGTGGCTGCTTTTGGGTACCCAGGGTGTTCTGGAGGACTGTGAGGTGATGTCACAGACACGATGTTAGATGTCTGTCTCCGTTTTTCTAATCTTGTGTCTAAAATGCATTCTTCGTTTATTCTTGGAAGTTGTGGTGTTGGCATTAAGCGTCTTCAACATGTGCAAAGCAATGATCCTAGTTGGAAGATTTAGCTTACTGGTCTTTTATCAGTTGTCACAATTGATAACAGGCTGTATCATCACTCCTCCTCTTCCAGACACCTTGTGAATTGTCTTAAATATCAGGCATGATATAGCATATATATTGTGCTCCTTGAAATATCAGTGTAAACAGCAGCCTAGTATAAGAGGGCAAAATTGTATGTGATTACTTTTGAAAACAGTTAAGGTGGTACCAGTTTTCAGTTTTTCAGTTGACTTCAGGATTTTGTATGTGTCTAAAAATGTTTTATTTATCATGTAATTTTACATGAGGAACTTATGCAGATTTAAAATTCAAATTTTAAAGGCTGTATTGGGAAACTTGATATGAAGAGTTAATGTTAAGCTTCTATAAATAAGCTCTTAGAAGTTAACCAATGACAGAATTAAGTTGCTCATTTAACCACGATTAGGCTTCCTTGGGCATGTGTAATGTGATACAGTGTATAATGGTGCAATTATACTTTCTATTTTCTGAAGGCGAGCCTGGCTTAGTTCAGGTGGTGCTTCACAGCTGTTTGTGGTTTTATTTCCTGAATTACAATTCAGTAGGATGACCTTGTAAACTTCCTTAAGATTGATGTGACAATGCTGCTGTCATGAAAGGCAGTGTCAAATTAGATGTGTTAATTTTGGGTTGCTTAATTATCTGAGATCATAGATTATTTTTTTTTTAAGGTGTAATTTATCTTCTTATTAAATTATTCTGTCTTTTCTTGTGACCATGTCTTTATTCTGTGTAGCAGTGACTCCCTGGCTTCAGTAGTCACATTCATCTTTTCTCTGTTCTGCTCTTTGTGCTAGAGGAGGCATGAAACTAAGCTGATCCCGACATCTGACACCCTTGCAATCTCTTCAGAGACTGGTTTTAGTAAACTTGACACCCGTATTTAGTAAGGGACACGAATTTGCCATAGCCATGGTGAAAAATATTTCTTGCTGCTGCTTGTGTGGTTTGTTCACTTAATGTTTTACAAAAGGCCTGTGTATGTTGTTATCGTGGATAAATTTGAATGGTAACTTTGTAAGGAATCTAGTCATGCTGAGACTTGTTTGTATATTTAGCTGCTCAAGTAAATGAATAGCTAAAGTAATTTGTTTATTTGCACTTCTGACACCTCTGAGAAAGGAGGCTAAACTTCTGGGTAGACCGAAAGATACACATCAATGTTTCTCTTACCATCTCCATTTCACTTTAAATCTGTTGTCCTCCTGAGTGATGCCTTAGTGCATTATGAAAGATTGTTCCTCTTACTGTGGGACTCTGCACTTTGCCAAAACACAAAGGAGAATAGAAAAGAATTCATTCTCTAAGACTTATCTTTCCCATGACAAGAATAGATTGAATTCAGCCAATGGGAGCTTATTAAGGTTGAATTAAGTTCAACTGCTGTTTCCTTTCAAGACAAACCTCCAGCTACTGCTACCCCTCTCTCATCCTTCTACTGAGTATCAAGGCTGGCTACTCTTCCCCAAGCCTTTTTTCGTGTCGGTGGCAATATATTGTTAGTTCTCAGAGCAGTAGCAAATTGCAAACTGTGTGAATGCAGGAGGGCCTCTGAGTTTTGGTGATCACTGGGTATATGTGAACAGTGTTTAGGACAAAGGTAAGCTTTCCTTTTTCTTTTTTCTTTCCCAACTTCTGTAATGCAGCTTCAGTCTCTGACAGTAGTGGTAAGAGGTGCACACCGTCCTTGCACGTTCTTCCCGGACAGGCAACAATGACAGATGCTGCAGCACTCTGATTAAGAGTGCCAAGTTGTATGGAGGTGTGCTAAGCATGTAGCACCAATAATGTGATGTGGGAGACAAACAAGGAATTAAGAAGTTTGGTATCAGGTTTAGCTGTGATTCCAGAAGGACCTTGCAGCAGCAGATAATCATAACTCTGTTCATTGTGTTTCTGGATACTGAGTTGTCAGGGAATTCTTTCATAGTAATGGTAGTGATAGGAACAGGTTTTGAAAATCTGAGATGTGCTCTGCAGCCTCTTCCCTAATGACTCCATGTCCTATCCCTTCCACCTCCCTTGGTGCATTTGACTTTGAGGAGAAAGGAATGTGTTAGTTGTAGAGTGTGAAGAAGACAGCACATGGGAAGGTGCCCCGTGCTCTTCGAAAAGGAGGATGGGAGGTGGAGTCTTGCTGACAGTGCCTCTTAGATTTGCTTTGTCAGCTTAGAGGAATGCATTTTTACCCATAGCTGAAGGACAGAATATGTTCATGTTAAAATTTAATACCGATGTTTGTTACTTAACCTGGTAGCTGATTTTGCAACTTAAAAATGAATGTCTTGTAAGGAAGGAATTATTCCATTAAAAAAACCAAACATTCTGGCTATGGAAATACTGGACTAATTCCTCCAAGGCAGCTTTTTTTTTTTGCATGTGTGTCTCTCAAAGTATTGATATATACTTGGGACAGGGATAGTGTGATGCTATTCTCCTGTTGTATTTCTATCTACATTAGCATTGAATTAATTTAAAGAAATATATACTCCAGGTACTCTTGCCAAAAACTAAGTTATTACAATTTGTAGCTATAGATTTTGAGCTTGTCAGCTTGAATGTGGCTTTTGAAACATCTCCAAATCTATTCTGTTGATGTCTCTGTAAATAAATCAAGTCATTACTCTGTTATTTGTTGCTCCATGTTATTTTCAAGTCTAATTCTGGAAAGGCAACTGAAGAGATAAAGCTCTGGGAGGAGATCTTCTGAAGGTATTTCAGGACCCTTGTCCTTTTTATCCTTTTTTCTTTCTTTCTTTTTTTTTTTAAATGTCGGTTTCCATGGGAACTGAGGAGATACAAACCGGCAAAACTGACTCACTTCTGCTTGCAGGTTTTTAGTCTGCTTGCATTTCCATGGAAACCAGTCTCACAGCAAAAAAGACTAAATTAATTGAAAGCAATCAAACCTTTAATAGAAATACTGATTTATCTCTTTTGAAGTGAAATGGTATTTTTGTGAATTCTTGTGTTGGGGACTAAAAACATACTGAAGAAGCGCCTCTTTCCACAGGGGTTTGGAACACGCGTGCTTTTTTTCTCATGTGGCTAAAGCCTCCCAGTATGTGTGATGGTATGTGTGATGGTATGTAGCATGGGTACAGCTGTTGTGCCTTGAGTTACTGGGATAGTGTTTGTTCTGCGTTAAGGGAGTGGATCTTGCGTACACAGACATCCGACTTCTTTTCATTCTGTGGGTTAATGAAAAACAAATGAAAAGGCGTTCAGTTAGTGTGTGAGCAACTAGGCCACAGGGACCAACTCGTCCACTTTGTGGAGAGAGGCATGTAATAGTTTCATGTTCAGACCCTCACCTCAGGGAGATACTGTCCTACGTGCTTTTGCCAGAAGAAGGAAATGTGTGAGTGCTTCTATAAAAAAATAACCTCTCCAAGCCAGCTCACTTTGGCATTGGGAGCATAAATCCCTGGTGAAAATGGTTTGAGTGAAGCTGGCTGTACTTATGGTTAGGTGGATAAGGGAGGCTATCCTTTCTTCCTGTAGAATTACAACAAACTCACACCCCTGGTGGGAGGTTTGGCAACCAAATAGTGATGGTAATCATTTCACCTGCTCTGCATCTATCTATGGCCTTGGCCTTGGCCTTAGGGGAGGTGTGTTCTTTATAGTAGACTTTATTACTGTTGCTGCTCCCCAGGCTGAAAAGCCCCAGTGACTTTACCCTTGTCAGTGTTAGCTTTTTTTTTAAAAAAAAAACCCATGTTTTGACAGCATTATGCAGCTGTGTAAGTATCCTGAAACAATTGCAGGTTTTTGGTTTTGCTTTGGAGGAATAGACTGTGAACAGCACTGAGAGGGATTGTTATGAATTCTCTAATGTTTGAGTTATTGGTAACTTCAAGGTTTGTTTCATCTACTCAGCTGTTCTGCAGTCTGTATTAGTGCTGTATTTACTGCACCAAAACTGAGAACAAAGTTATCATGAGAGAGATCCAGTTGCAGATTTAAGGAATCTCTTTGCTACTTTTGCTTTAGGAATTTGAGGGTCACAGTCACAGAACCACAGAATCTTCAAGGTTGGAAAGGGCCCCTGAGGTTCAGTCCAACCATACACACACAACCCCCCCCTACATCTGAGCCACTAGAGCATGCCCTGAAGTTGAAGTGCCACATCTACATGTTTCTTAAATACCTCCAGGGATGGTGATTCAACTGCTTCCCTGGGCAGGATGTTCCAGTGCCTGACCACTCTTTCAGTAAAGTAATTCTTCCTGATATCTAATCTAAACCTCCCCTACTGCAAATTTCCTCTTGTCCTGTCATGATTCCCTTGGGAGAAGAGGCCAGCAGCAACTTCTCTACAACCTCCTTTCAGGTAGATGTAGAGGGCAATGAGGTCTTCCCTCAGCTTCCTCTTCTCCAAACGAAACGTGCCCAGTTCCCTCAGCCTCTCTTCACATGACTTTTCTCTAGACCCCTCACCAGCTTTGGTACCTCTCCTCTGGACACGCTCCAGCACAATGATGCTTTTTGAAATGTTAAAAATAGGAAGTAATGTTATCGAGGCAGCAGTGAATATTAGAAACAAAGATGTAAAAATAGGAGCTAAAGCAATAGTTGTCTGGTGAAGTAACTTAATTTTTCTAAAAATTCTCCTGTTGGGCTGAGATGTTCCACTTGTGTTCAACTTGAAACTGAGAACTTGAGTGTGCTAACTGTAATGAATGATTTTCTTATGAGTGCAGAACACAGGAAAAATGGATCTAGTGCCCAGAAATTGTTACTGCTGTTCAAGTTACTTTGCACTACCTGTTAACCTGCCAGAATAAGAAACGTGGCTAAACTTAACCTCCTGCAACTCAGGACGTTCAGTTGTGTTACTATCTTTCACAGCTGTAATTGTGCCACCTATTTTTCACTTGGCTGGTGACAGATGGGTATGTTCCTGATGCCTCTTGCTCTGGCTGTTTGATGCAGCTGCCTAGAACTGCCTGCCCTTTCCATGAGAGGCAACTGCCTGTCTGCCACCAGGACAGAAGAGACAAGCCACTCGGTGGGTATGAATCAGAACTTTTAAAGTCTATGAAAGAGTTACAAACATCGTAAAAGAAACTGTAATCATGCATGTTTCTTTGTCCTTTAGAAGGCAGTGCTTCACAAGGTAGGCCAAAGAAATAAGGGAATAAAAGTGCTTCATCTTTTTCTGAACTGGTTTCTGTATATTTACCCAACACTCTTTACAGCCTTGCTGTATTAAGGACTCTGCTGTCTCTCCAGGAATTTCTAGTGTTGCTGTGATGTTAGCAGTGCAGGACAAAACTCTGCTGGGGCAAGGAGAGGTGATGCATGACAGAGCCACTGAGGGAGGGAGCAAGTATAATGATGCCTTGTCCTTGGGATTTCTCCAGAGGAGGAAAACTCCCTGAGCACTCTTCAAGCTCTAGGAACCTATAGGGGCAGGTTTAGTGAAGGGTGTAAAGAGCATAGCATCCTAAGCTCTTTGTGGGTTGAGGAATGGCTGTAATGTACTCATTTTTGTTCTGTCTTCATTTTAGTTTTTTTGGTCTTGGATTAGTATTTTGGTTCTGAGTTAATGTTACTTTTTTAGCAAGACAGAAAAGGAAGGTGCAAGAATACTTCTTCATCCCCCTACACACAGCTGGGCCTCTGTTTTGCATCCTAAAAATAGTAAGGTGCTTTTCTTCTCTTGAAAACAGCAGTCTCATTGCTCTTTGAGTCGCTGTTCAAGCCTTTATGTTTCCTCCTCTCTCCATTCGTGTGGCTGGCCGGTGGGTGCCGTTGGGGAACTTGCCCAGTTTAAAACAGAGTGTAGTTTTACTTGTTTTGCTCGGTTGACTTTAACCTTAGTGCTTCACTTGCTCAGTTTTCTCCCTGTCCACTGCAAATTTGGGGGAGGTATGTTCCTGGGACTTCTGATAAGCAGATGGGGGTACTGTTCATCAGGGCTGGCACTTGGTGTCTTACATGCAGCCGAAGCCGTGTCCTCTGATACGATCTTTGCAGAGGTGAAAGTCGTCATCAGCCTTCCATGTTCTGGAAGGTGCAATACAGTGCAAGCACTTTATCTCTCTTAGCAATTGCTCTGCAGCTGAGTGCTTTTAGAGGTGAAAGGACTTACTCATCTCAGCTGACTGTGAACCCTATAGCAATGAGTTCAGCTGGAAACAATACCTCCCTGTGAGGACTGTCTCATCTGTGTTAGTAAGCGGTTCTCTGCCTTTCCTCCATCTTGTCACCGTACATCCCCTTGGTGCGTAAAGCACACGCCTCGGACCTGTAGCCACTGCAGCAATGGCTATTGTGCCAAAAGGTGTTACCACCCTTAATGGCAGCTCCACCCTATCGCTTGTTTGGTGGAGAAAGCCTGTGTGATCTTTTGGCTTTAGTACAGGCAGGCTGACGATGGGCACCTTTCGAGCCCGTTTTGGTTCTGCTTCATGTCAGTTCTGCTGATGTCGGGGCTATAACTTGTGGCACAAAGGAACCAATACGTGATTTGTCTCCAGTTGGACAGCTGGTGCTGCTGTGATCTGCTGACCGTGGCCCTTAGTACTGACTCTCACCATGTCTGTCACTTAGGGATGTTTTGCAGAGGATATTTTTTTCACAGATTATTTTCTGTTAACCTTTTTGGTGCTCCTGTCACTGTAACATCTCATTTTCTCTCGTTGCAGTCTAAGCTTACATCACAGTGTCGGGCTGAGGCAATAAACCAGGCAGGCCTGGGTACGACTTGCAAGGACAAGTACGGTTGGGTCATGAGGTGTAGCTCCATATGAATGATGTATCTCTTCTGTGCCTCAGAAGAAATGTAATTGTGCACCCAGGCATCAAGTAGAAAGTAATTTGTACTGTGTGTGCATGTCCTGAGTAGGTGTTTGAACCTGAGATAGCTGATGTTGAGTGGTTACTCCTTTATGGCACCACATGATTATATTGCTCCTGGATGCGTTGCTTTCTTGAGGAAGTAACAGCATGAGAGGATAGTGTCAAAATTCTGTTACACTAAGCCACAGGATGTTTCTTAACCTGTTCTTGGTATTTTGAGTAACCAAATGCTTAGGGAATCTAAGGTTAGATATCTATCTATCTAAAGATAGATAGATAAAGAGAAATATATAGATAAAGATAAATAAAGCTAGATAAAAAATAAAGAAAGATATAAATAATTAAATGAATAAAGATAGATAGATATAGATAGATATACATATCTATCTAGATATCTAGATAGGTATCTATATCTTTAGACAGATAGATCTATCTATCTATCTAGATATCTATATCCACATGAGAGGTGAGAATTTAGCATTTCTTGCTTTGTTCCAAAAACACCCCCACCAGAACGTGTTAAAATTGGCTGTTTCCATTTTTAAGAGCTTATTTATATATAGATTGTCTTTAACGCTTTTCAGATGATGCTAGGATCCCTCCTACTTCAATTTAGTCCCTGTTACAGTGTGTCTTCTTTTCACAGCTATTATCTTGTGCATATCAGTGTTAGGGACACTGATTAAACATGAGGCTCATCTGAGCTGCAGCAGCGCAGTAAATAAGGCCCTTAATAGCTCCAACACAGTGTAACTACAGAAGAGTTTTTAACTGGTATCTTTTCTAGCTATAGTGAGAGAGTGGGCATGTTCTGAGGAGTATCTTTGTTCAAAATACTATGCACAGATGCACATATGCTTTAAAATATGTAGTGAAAATGAGAAGGCAGAGAAATCAATATAAGTTGAGTTTTCCTGTAACAGGTAAGTAGCTGATGGTTTCCTCTGTATGACAGCTTGCTCTAACAAATGTTGACAAAGTTAGTAATTTGTAAGTGCATTTGCATCTTTTTGTCTTTGTCAGAAATTTTTCACTCTCTGAATAACCTTAATACTGTTTAAGTGTTGCTTTTCAGCTGTGACTGTATCTAGAGACCCTAATCCAAAAAATGCACTGAGACACACTTCTTAGGATGAAGGGCGATAACTTAAATAGACTTGACTGAGGGAGGCAGAGAAAGCTGAAACACAGGAAAGTGAGATTATTCTGAATTGTGTCACACAGCAGCTCAAGGCTAGAGGTTTGGGCTTTTTCAACCTCCAGATTCACCACATCAAAGGCACCACACGTCATGCTTTCCAGCTGTATTAATATCTAACTGCCTTTTTTAAAGGTAGCTTTTTTTTTTTTTTTTTTTAGAATGGAAAAGTTTAATTTTGCTCTCCATACATAAATACAGAACTCTTTTCTATTTAAACTTAAAAAAAAATAAATACATTCAGGCACAGACTAAGCTTCTAGAATTTCTGTTCAAAGGATGAAAAAACTGAGCTTTTGAAAAGAGGGGAATAATGGAACAGTTCAGGCATTTTTAACCATAGCAATCTCTAATGCTCTGGGTATAATTAGAAACCTAATTACTGTGAATTTAGTTGCTCAGAGTTTTCTGCCTTTTGAGAGTTGCCCCACACAATTCTATCAAGTTCCAAATAGAGCATAGGCGGCTCTCCATTATACTGCTAGGAAATTACTAATGCTGCTTTTCTTCTGTTAGCACTGCTGCTGTAATCTCTGTTTGGAAGTGCCTTATCTGAACATTGGAAAGGCTTTTATTATTTTTAAACACAATTCATTATAACATTAATTTCTATATATTTGAGTTCAGAGCTTTTGTGTTTGGGTCCAGTGCTTCATTTGAAGCAGCAGCCTGAATTAATACAACGTAAAGACTGCAAATTGAAAATGTGTTAATTCTGATTGAATTTTCTACATTTCCCTCACATTTAAGGATGCTTCAGATGTAGTTTGAATATTTCTGAACTTTTGAAAGATAAGTCTGCACATTGGAAAATAGGACTTATTTGCATTACAAAATACAGAAGTTCTGTATAATAATGTATTGCTTCTGCTTGCTGCATATTTTGCTTCCCATGAAGCTGGTTTTATAATTAGAGCATATTGTATTATTTGAGAGATAGTTTGAGCTACTATGAATAGAGACTATGCCTCTATATGAATGGACTGCCTTTAGGCTGGTGGTTCCTAACCCTTTAATGCTTTAAGTTTCTCTATGTCATTACTAAAACTTTTCTTTTTCTTAAAAAAAAAAAAAAAGAAAGAAATAAAAGTAGCTCATAAATTAGGGCTGAGTACTCTGTGATGGACTCTGGTGTGCAAATCACACTTCCTGCTTCAAGGGATGGTTGGCTGAAGGACTAGAGAAATCTGCTCCTCAGGTGATTTGCTGCTTTTCTGATGCAGAGGCAGAATTCCTTCTTGTGATCAGCGGTAAGTAGGGCCTGAGAAAACAGCAGCTGAGAAATGAGAAGAACCATTAGGTGAAAAACAAAAACCCTGGGTATTGTGGAGTTCTCTCATTTCTAGCAAACTTTATGACTGTGGCATGAGAAACAGAATTAAGATAAGAATCTTTTCTGCAGACTTCAATGTAATTTCAGGAAGTTAAGGCTACTTTGGTTTTCTGCAGACTTAGCAGTGTAGCCAAAAGGGTTTTATAAAAACCCCTCTTGGCTGTTGTGTATTTATTGCTGGCATTGACATAATGCTGTGTGAGTGTAAGTATACTGTGTTCAGCAGTTGCATTTTTGTGTCTTTGCAAGAAGGGAATTACTCATAAGCTTTCCTTATCCTTGTCCCTGTTCACACTGTTAACTAATCTTGTGATGGTTTCTCTCTTCAAGGACCTGTTTATAAAGTGCTTGAAGAAGCGGAATTTGCATGGGACGTTGTTGTGGCTTTTTTGGTTTGAATTTTTTTTGGAGGAATTACGTTTTAATTTTTTGGGGTTAAATGCTTTAATCTTTGTAAAGACTAAATAGCACGATAGGGTAGGTAATGTGAAGTGAACACTGGACTCACTGTACTGGCAAAGTTTCTGCTGAGCCCGTGGCAGAGCAGCTGCTGCTCCTCTGGCTTGGGTTCAGATACGCTGGAAAACTTGTTTGCACAGTGATTCGGACCAGGAAACTGAGTGTGAAAATACAGGGGCCTCCTCTTCCCTCTCCCTCCACCTCTTTAGGAAATGTTTAATTTTTGGTGTTTGTTTTTTGGGGTTTTTTTTGGGTTAGTTTTTTGGGGTTTTTTTTTGTTTTTTAATCTGTACCAGGCAGGCTGACGTGCCTACAGCAGTATTTTTGCTGAAGTATCCTTGCAGCCCCGCAGGTGAAAGGGTCGAGCTGGGAAGGCTGGTTGCAGCCTGCGGTTATTGCAGGTGCCGCCTGAGGGCAGCAGATGCCTTCTGCATCCACCCCCCGGCCGCTGCTCCCCTGCCGCCTCAAGGACTATTGCAAAATGAACAAATATTTATTTACTTGGGGAAAAACATCCCCCCCCC
>VZTM01032495.1:675060-709557 GCA_013400555.1 Jacana jacana
CACCTCAAACAACCCACCTCATTCCTTTGCAGTTACAGAGTGGCAGCCGCCGTGCCCTGCGTGAACTTAAGTGAGTGCTGATGTAAAAAAAAACCAACAACTTCTATAGGGTCATTTGGTTTTAAGAGTAACTGAATTTGGAGGCACCCTGCTGCTCATATCCAGTTCACTAGTGTTGCCACTAGTAGCTGTTTTCATAATCTGATCAAGTCCCATTTTGTGGCAAGTTTCTGGTTTTGCCCACCGACACTCCTATTCAGAAGGTCTTTTGGTGCCTTCAGTACTAGCTGGGACTTATTTTTTCTTTTTAATTCCATGGAAATTGTCATGCATGTGCCCAAGGAACCTGGGGAGAGTGGGAGATATTACACGGGGATGTAAGGGTTGAGATACCAAGCTTTTATTATGGCAGAGGGAAGAAAATCTGGAGCAAGGTAAAATTCTTAGGAAACAAGGCTTTGTTAGTTCAGCCATTTACAGAACAGCTCATTTTATTTAAAGGGCTCTTGCTAGTTGAGGAAAAAACGCTACATGGTTAGAACTTTTCTTCTATCTCATGGGTTGGTTCTGTTATGAAAATCTACATGCTTCTAATCCTGAATTCCTTCTCGCAAACAGAAGAGAGAATAGAGAATGGAAGAAATATTCAATAATTGGAATTGCTTTTCAGCAGGTAGAATTTATGTGGGAACTCAAGACAAAGAAATGCTGAAGTCCTCTGTCAAGTGATGATGTTTATAATTTTTACAACTGATGTTAATTTCATGTACTTTAAAGAAAGAATCAAAATATAATTTGGGGGAGACAAAATTGTGCTATGAAGCATACATGTTGTGTATCTATTTCATGTTTCATTGCAGAATCTGTATGGTTCTGCCTCTCCAGCACCAGTAACACCCATGTAAGAGCAGTTAAGTTATTGACAGTTTCTTTTTACTGTTGTTTCTCCCATCCCACCTTCCCATCTCCCTGCCACGTGTGACCTTTGATTTCCCGAGACAGATGTGCTGTCTTTTCATGTAATAGTAATTGCTAAGATTTTTCTGATATAAACTTGTGTGATGACTTTTCAAACCTATATACAAGCCTCTGGTACCGTTTCCCATGGGATTGAGCTTCCCAAACTAATCATGCTGTGTGAAAAAGCACCCCTGAGGCACAGTCAAAACATAAATGAGTTAAGAAGATGAGGAAATAATTTAGTTTTTTCTAGAAACATTTGGTAATTTTGCCCATAATATTTAGTTGTTTGTTGGGTTTTTGTGTTTGGTTTTGGTTTCTTTTGACAAAAAGTGATCAAGAAGATAGCATGGTGAATGTTTAACTCTGGGTATAAATTACAGTGAGAGTCTAAGAGTTTATCTGGATTCAGAAGAGTATTTAATATTGATATAGAAGTTGGAAAAGTGAAGAATGTCTGATTAACCGGGATATTAGAAAGCCAGATTTGGAGTGAGAATGAATCTTACTTCAAGGTATTGAACTTAGTAGGAAAAAAAAATACATTCTAATTGAAGGTTTCTTTTAAGGATGCCTCCAATGTGCTTGAATAGAGGCATATTTGTTTCCTGTGAATTTTGGCCCTGATCTTAGTTTATGCTCTCAACAGAGGAATTCTGTATTGATGTCTGATGATTTTAGATTCCAAATCTAACCTTTTAGCAAACCTATTCCAAGTTGCTGCACTTGTCCATATGTTTCCTATGTTGTAAGCATCTAAAAGCTTAAGTGCATATATTACATCCTTTCTTTGAAAGCAACTAATCTTTGTACATGTTAGGTTCACACGTGGTAACTATTGTATGAGATCAGCTTGAAGGTGAGAATAGATTTACTCTAGCAAAGCAGAGTTAAATTTGGAATTAGATGTGGGAAATGCTCAGAATCAGTCGATGGTTGATGGTGGTTTCTTCACTGTCACTTTCTTATATCATTGTTTTGAAAGTCAGGCTGATTCTGAGAAGTAAACCAAAGCTAATTTGGAGCAACCAATCAATCAATACCTTCCTGACTTGCTTTTGTAGGAAGTTAATAAGGTGATATTTTTCTGGAGCAGAATCTCTATCTTTATTCTGCTATTTAAAATGGAATCCTTCTTTCTTCCCTGGGTCCTCTTAGCCATTATCATTGCAGTCTTAGTAGTAGAAAAGAGCTTTTTTACTGAATGTAACTGCAGTTACACTCTCACGTTTGTATGCACACATGTGTAATGTGCAAACTGAGGAAAAAACAGCTTTCATCTTGTGTTATCTGTCTAAATATAGAAATCTAGAGGAAAATACACCTACACTTATTAGTCTTAAATATGCCCCTTACTGTCCAATTCTTTCTGGTTTAAAATAGCTTTCAAAAATTTTCAGTGCTTTTAACAACAGCACAAGACTTTGCAAAATTATAGGATAACATTGGTTGGAAGGAATGTAAGGAGATCTGTAGTCCAACCTCCTGGTCAAAGTAGCATCAGTTGTTATGGTACACCAGGTCTTTATCCAGCCAGGTTTTGATAACCTCCAAGAATAGAGACCACACAACCTCTCTTTACAACCTTCTCCAATGCTTCACTGTTCTGATAGTCAAGAGATTTTAATTTACATCTGAAATTCTCTTGTTTCAGCTTCCACCCGTTGTCTCTCGTTGTCCCACCTGAATACAGCACTTTGGGAACCACACTCTGTGTTCAGAGACAGAGGGCTTGTTGTCATTAGGAGGGCATTGTTTGGTTTTTATNTCTTAGTAGGGCTGCTGTTTTGTCTCTCTGAAACTTTGTCTTCTGCAGGCTAAACAAAGCTCATTGCCTCAGTCTCTCCTCATAGGTCTTGTGTTAACGCTGTGGTATTTGATCATCTGCACAATCCCTTGTTTGTCTGTAGCCCTGCCTAGAGACCAGGCATGACCCGTTGAGACAGAGGACTTGTTGTCATTTAGGAGGGCATTGTTTGGTTTTTATTTTCCTAACCATCTTCCTGCTTGATGTCAGTTAAATCATTCCTTGTACTTTCTGATGTTTCACCTTTTGTTTCCAACACTTCTTTATTGTGCATTTGTTGCACGGGAGGTACACAGTAGAATCATAGAATAATTACATCTGGAAGGGACCGTAAAGATCATCAAGTTCCAGCCCCCCTGCCATGGGCAGGGACACCTCTCACTACAGCAGGCTGCACAAAGCCCCATCCAGCCTGGTNTTGCCAACTCATGTGGAGCTTCTCATCCACAATACCCATCTTGGAGTTTACTGAAGAAACATCAGATCAATGAAGGGGCATTTAACATTGAATGTACAATATTGAATATACAATAGTGATACAGGTTATGCTGTTGCTACCACAAAGGCTTTTTGCTTCTCAAGAGGCTCAGTCCAAAAGCAGTCACTGTTAAGGGAGTATAGAGCAGCGGGATGAAGAGAAAAACAGACTTTAGGCAATCTGTTCCATGGTTCTGTAGTAGAGATTTTTCCTAATGTCCGGTCTGAACCTTCTAACCTAAAATGTTAGAACTAAATGTAACTAAAAATGTAAGTTTTCCATGTGACTGCTTTATTTTCCTATAAATGTAATTGTAGGTAGAAAGTGGAGTCCTGAAAGCAGTGTGAGCAGCAGAGATATTATTCCAAGATAATCAGGGCTCTCTTGAAATTCCAGAGCTCAGTAGATGAGAAAGTCAGTGAGGAAAGGCAGTGGCTGTTTGTGCAATACTACTAATTTAGGTTCTGAGTACTTGACACACAGCTATTTAGTAAGCTCAGAATAACAAAGAACTATTCGGAAGAGGATGGCTGTTACAACCCGCTGTGTAATCAGATGTCAAGGACTGGAGTGAAGATGATGGTTGCAAAGGAGGATATGCATGTGGTAATTGGTTCCCTCTGGAGAAGACAGTGCTGCTGAAAATAGCTGGGTTGGTTGCCAACACTGCTGCATTTGAACTGCTTGTACTGCTGTCAATGATGGGCATGTCTGGGTTGTGATGAAAAATGTGGGGATATTTATAGTGTTGAACACAGGTTTTATCTTCACTGAAGGGACTGCAAATTTGGGTTTGCGACCAATTTCAAGGTGAGTTTTGTGACTGCAATGTGGTACATACAAGAGGAGGAATGTCCTTAATGCCTTCCTTGTGGACTTGTGTTTGTTTTTTTCTAATCCCTTTGAGCATTTGTAGTGCTTATTCTGTCATATTTCAACTTTCTGGACTTCTTTCTTCAACTCCTTCCAGTTCTGCAGCTTCCAGTATAGTGCGGATGTTATTTTCCAAACTAATTTTGAGGTAGTTTATTTTTTTTTTAGTCAGGGATCCACACTAAGCTGTTCAAATCTCTCCCATGAATTACTTCATTGATTTAAAACTCTATGGTGTAGGAAAACTTGAGGTATTCCCTCAGCTGTGCAGTAACTGTTGTTGTGCTAATGGTGACCATAGTCTAATATGGTGCTGATTCATCCGCCTTTTGAATCCTTTTAGCCATTGCTTGCAGTTGTCGGTCTTTGGTGGCTACACTCACAGTAGTGTTGTCTCTTTTCAAAATAGAATCATAGAATTGTCTAGGTTGGAAGGGACCTTTGAGATCATCTAGTCCAACCATCAACCTAACACTAATTAAAAAAAAAAACCAACAAAACAAACCACCAAAACCAAAAAAACCACTGACCCATCACTGAATCACATTGCTAAGCACGGATGTCAGCCCATCTTTTAAATACCTCCAGAGATGGTGCCTTAACTGCTTCCCTGGGGCAGCCTATTCCAATGCTTAATAACCCTTTCTGTGTAAAAATTTTCCCTGATATCCAATCTGAACATCCTCTGGTGTAACTTGAGGCAATTTCCTCTTGCCCTATCTCGCCTGTGACTTGGGAGAAGAGACCAACCCCTGTTTTCTACAACCTCTTCTCAAGCTGTTGTAGAGAGCAATAAGGTCTCCCCTCAGCCTCCTCCTCTCTAGATTGAGCAACCCCAGCTCCCTCAGCCTCTCCTCACAAGGATTCCTCTCCAGATAGCTCACCAGCTTTGTTGCCCTTCTCTGGACCCGCTCCAGCACCTCAATGTCTCTTTTTGTAGTAAGGGGACCGAAGCTGTACACAGTATTTGAGATGGGGCCTCACGAATGCCAAGTAGAGGGGGATGATCACCTCCCTAGTCCTACTCACCACGCTGTTCTTGATACAGGCCAGGATGCAGTTGGCTGCCTTGGCCACCTGGGCACACTGCTGGCTCATGTTCAACTGGCTGTTGACCAAGCAACTCCACTTGTCCTTCAAAGGTGAGATTTCCAAATCATGCAAGCTAATTATCAGCAACAGATACCATAATGTCTTTTCTTTCAGTAGGAGTTGAGAAGGGAGTATAGTCCTCTTCCAAGCTATTTTCTCTTAAAGTGACTTTTATCGGTTCCTCCTAGAGCGTGCCAGTGTAAACTTTATAAAACATTTTAATTGAAAAATATTATTTGTGGTATTTCCTTTGTCCATGTCCAGTGGGAGCTATTGGGATGAATGTTTCCAGCAGGCTTCATTTTGCATTGATTGCTGGGTGGTTCCCTTCCTACATCCTGTACAATATGAAGCTTCATCTCTGGAATGTCTGTCTGGTCCCGTAAAACGTTTGGGGAAGGGCGGTTATATGCTGTGACCTGGGGTATAAATCCCCTCCAATGTTGGATGCTGTGCTCTTAGACAGGATTATAAACACATGGAGGGGCTTCTTGAAGATAGGAGCAAATCCAAGTTAATCGCTTTAGATTTCTCTCTTTCCCCACGTTGTTTCTCCATCAAGGCAAATGCTTTTGGCTTATCTTAAAGGCCAGGCTTGAAAGCGTCTCAGATTTCTAGCTGAATGCTGGGCGGTTGTACTGAGAACGAAGTTAATGTTGCTGTGATTGTAACCATCTTGGGATTTGGGCAGTATTGGCTGTGTCTTCTGCCAGAAGTCAGAAACCTCCTTATTGCCGTCCTGATGTTAAAAAGGGGTGAAAAGGTTTTAAATTTTTTTTTAAAGCACTAACAGCAGAAAGATCTAAGAATAGCAGTTCTGCACAGTCTGTCAATGAGGAATGGATGGTGTTAAGTTCCAAAATATGTATTAAAATTAAAAAACCCCCCACAAACATTAGTATCTATTTTTAACTGCTATAATATCACTTATTTTCATATTTCTGTTATGTATCTCAGTGCCTTTATCCTGCATTTTTGTACTCCTGGCCCTCGGTCTTTTAACCCAGCTACCTCACTGGCATTAAAAACCAACTGGGAGTGAGCTGGACCTGTGAGGCAGTTTCCTTTCCTGTTTTCTAACTGTTCAGTTACTTTCTAAGATACATAAACAAATATTTCATTTGTAAACTAATTCTCTTGTGGGGGGTTTTAAAGCATAGATAAATATACTTTATCTCTAAAAGTGTTTATTTTCTTGATTATCTTATTTTAAATATTGCTACTAATTTTAGAAGCTGTATTTTTTAACAATGGTCACTCAGAACGTTTCCCTTCATAAGAAATGGTAGAAAATAGTCTTGGAAAGAACTGTGGGAGGTCTTTCTCCAGGCCCTTAGAAACAATATTTTTAACATTACTTCATGCCAACATCTGTCAGGAGTACTCCATAGAATCTAATGATGGAAACTTGGGCAATCTATCCCGGTGCTTAATTATTCTTCCCTGTAGACAGATTTTTCATGATATTTGCTCTAAATCACTCTGACTGCAATAGTGTCAATGGCAAGCTTTTCTGATCCTCACTCTCCCCCCCCCCACCCCCCTAAACACGTGTTTATGTATTTTAGGTTAGTTGATATGCTTCTTTCAGTCTTACTTTGTTCAGATTTGGGATTTTTAATCTTTCTAGTGGAGAATTATTTTTTTTTTAATCTAGTTATTCTAGACTTTATAACTTTAAGACTTTACAACTCATGCATGTATTTCCTGGAGCGTGGGTACTCCAGGATATATTTCTTTGCAGGCTTTATCTGTATGAGTGGAGTAGAAAAATGTGGGTTGCATTGATGATCTAGTTCGTGCTTTTCATTGCAAAGACACTGGGGTTTCAGTATCTTGGTGCTGATTCAGGTTAGCTTGCCGTTTGCTATAACTCATTCTAACACCATTATGTCCACTTGGAGGTACTGTGTTCCCTCGCCAAGATTCGAATATTTCTATACTTGCCATATACTTGGATGTCTCGTTGCTGTTACTATGGAGCGTGTGAAAACATGGTTCTGAACCTGCTCTGGTGCAAAGACATGAAACCATCCTTGAAGCTTAAAAGTTGTGTCCTTTGGTTAAAGGCAAATGACTGCCGTCTCCCATCTTTTCAGAAGAAGACACTGAACTGGGTGGAAGTGTCCTGTTGGCAATATCATTATGGACAACATGTTTTGTTGGGTTTCTTTCACTTTCAAGCTCTGTAGACGTTTTCTGTCACGTATCCCTGCCCCAATATGCTTTCTGTATTGGGCATATAGTATAGGGCTCTTTTCTAATTCAAATTGTTCAACTTTGTTTCTTCTCTCCTCTGTACTGAAGGATTTCTGTTTTCTATTTTTGAGGACAGGTAGTGTGTAGTTTTGGATTATACTTCCGTGTATTTGTTTACAGTTCAATTTTGGGACACTAGTCTTAACCACATTATCTAGTTAGAGCATTCCTTGCTCTTGTATGTCTTTTCCTCCTTGCTGCTTGTTCATACAGGTATTCTGTGATGAATGTGCCTGCGCCTTAAATCAAGCTTAGGGGCTTTATTTGCCCTGTAGTGCTCATATAGTCTGTACTTATCCTCCCTCCCCTTGCTTTCCACGTGATGTGAGGATAATGGTATGTACACCCAGTTTCTGAATTTCTCTGCTGATTAAGGTCATCAGCTAGATGCTGTGAGGGTGATGTTTCCTGAAGTTCATGGCTTGTGCTGAAGCTTCACAGTGATGCTTTGTGAATGAGTCTGGAAACTTCATTCCAAGGAGAAGCAAGGGGACTTTCTGCCTGACATCAACTTTTCTGCTCTTGCTGTGCTGAGTCTGCAATGTGATGGCCCTTCTTCCAGCATGGGGACGGTGGGTGGTCATAGGATACCAGGAGTAGAGGAGTCTGCCTGTGTTGTCACACCTGGGGCCATCTGCAGATGGACTGTAGCCTTCCAGTTGCTTTTTGAAGGACTTCTGGTAGAACATTTGGTTTACTCTGTGATATGTGGCTGTTGGATGATGCACTGATTTTAAAATCAAAAGGCCACTTTTGGCTTTACAGAAAAGATCCACAAAATACTGCTGTGCTGTTAACTGGCTCTTAAAGGAACAGTATTCAATATATATATATATTTTAGTATTTTTGTACTATTTCAAATTATTTTTTAACGCTTAAAATATCTCTTGTTTTCCAATCACAGAAAAAAAGTTGGGAAAAGAAATAGATGACAATCATAACACAAAACATGATGACCCTTTGGTGTAGTGCAAAGAAACCCACAAAGTTGGAAAATCTTTACAGGAAACTAGTTAGTTAATGAATAAAGCTAGTCAGGTGTTCTTAAGTGGTTTAAGCCAAGTGCAGTGGATGTTCCTGATGGTCAGGGTTGGGCTTCACTTTATGCTATGCTGCTTTGGAACAGTAGAGGGTACTGTTGGTGTAAGATACAAGATGAGTTCTTTCACACGAAGCTTGGATTCTTTTTTTGCTCCTATGATATTGGTCATTAGAACTGTTAGCACGTTATTACATATTCATCTTTGGTTTGCTGTCTTGTCTTCAACCCATCCATTTTGGACTTATTAAGTAGCTTTGTTGACAATCCTCTAATTAAGTATGAATGTTTTCTCATTGTATTTGCTGTCGCAAAAAGTGCTTCAAAGATGTGTCTTCTGATATAGCGTATTTTTCCTTTAATGTTAGGGAAAGACTCTTCCTTCTTTGTTGTAGATTGAGTTGTTGATTATTGTGGACAGATTTCCAGAGAGGTTTTTCTTCTGGAGATAAAATATTAAAAAGAACAGTAATGGTTTGGGGACAGAGCTGTAATTATTCTCTCTCTTTTGTTGGACAGCCTTACAACAATCTTTCCTCCCCCGTTTTATTTACCACATTCTTCCATAGTCTCTGGCCGCTGTTCACCACAGTTGTGTTTTATTTGAATGTTGACAGGTGTGCTGTTATTTAAGACCTGCTTTTAAGGAATGTTACCGCTTTGCCAGGGATCATTTCAGTTCTTTGGAAAGGACCTGAACTTTCCAAATCTAAATTTCTGAGGGTATAGTTACATGGTATGTTGATTTTGGTGGCAAGTCTGCTGTAAGTAACTGCAAAGAAGTATTTTTAAGCAGTATTTTTGGTGTTTTTTTTGTCCCAGACTTTTTCGGTGATCTGGTTTCCAGCCTCCCCTCACCCTGTTGTCCTGGCACAGCTGTGCTGGGGGCAGTTACGGGGCACACGGTGTGGCAGCAAAGTAGAATGAAGGAAATTGTCAAAGTACTGTGTAAATATGCTTTGAAGTTGGTGTTAATTTGGGGCTGGGATTGGTAGTCCCAATTGGGGGCAAGACACCTTCAGTTTGCTCACTGCCAAATTCTACCTGTACTGTAGCGTGCTTATGCTGTTGGAAATCCAAAAATGGGTTTATTTCTTGTTACGCTGGCAAAAAATGCTGCTTTCAAGGAAGGTTTTCCACTTGGCAAAATGATTTAAGCCATCATTTAAGAAAAGACCCCATTGTAGGTAGAAGGTGAGTTACATACAGGGTTTGTTGGTCTAGATATAGTAACAAACTCATCAAAGCCTTGGGTTCTTCAGCTGCCGAGTCTGTCTTCCACTATGGTTTGTCCACGTTAATCGTATTATTGGTACAACAGCGAGGTTTCATTGGTGAAAGACCCTGGACAGGCAATCTTTGAAGAAATTTGTTCATACACCCTGTTACAAACTTTACAGCTGTTTTCCCAATCTGTCTTTCATGTTCTCTTGCATGTTTGTGGGTCGATAGGGTAGCTTTGGGTGATGGAGTTACTTGGGAGTGCAGAGCAAGCGGTTTGAGCTGAGACAGAGGAGGAGTGAATAGACAGGTAGTGGTGTGCTTTTGGAGAACAGTGCTACAGGAAACGGTGTTAGTGCTGGTTATAAACATGTTTTGAAACATCACTCCTGTTCCTTTGAGCTTCAACCATAACCTTCGTTTCTACTACTTGCCTTGAGACAGCTTTTTTCTGTTCAGTTGATTGTGTGGCAAACGATGCCAGCCTGCTCTAAACCAACAAAAGATTGGAAAGGAGAGGAGGTTTGACAGCTTGACCTTTCAGCCAGGGAAGTCCTTGAGGTGGCTCAAAAGAAGAGGCGTGAGGGATTGTGTACAAGGGCTGTTTGTTTGTGGCTGTGTTGTGAAGCTGGGCCTTCTTTGGCACCGCCGGGCAATAACAGTCCGTCTGCTTGAAATCTTCTCATGGGTGAAATTCCATGGGGGAAGTTGTGAGTGCAGGACACCTCAGTCCAGCGGAGAGACTGTCTGGATCCTGTGAACTAACAGAGGTAATTCCTGGCCTGGGCACTCCAGTTTGCACGCGGTTGTGTTAAAGTGGACATTCCTCTTGTGAGAGCCAGTAGTAAAGAACAGTTTATTATGGGTAATAGTCATGACCTCAACAGGATCATTCTTGGATTTTCGCTCTTGGACTCAAAGAGCTGTAACAATACATTTCATTATCCTGGGAAGGAAATTCTTTGTAAGTGAACCCTAACCTTATAGTTATTAGATTTATCCTGTGCTCAACTCAGGATAAATGCAATTCTCGCTTTGAAACTTGTTGTTAAGACTTGCCTGGTGTAGCATTACCATCAGACTGGAAAGTTTGTATTTTTTGCAGTTGACTCCTCTGCATTTAATTTGTTTTGAATTAGTCTGATGTGAATGGAAGTACTTGCTCTAAAACCCTGAGAGCAGTGCTGATTTAGGACAAGGCTGTTTCACAGTCACAAAATAGCTGACACTAGAAGGGATCTCCATACATCATCATCACCTTCATAGTAAAATTGAGGATTTTTTGTTGTGTTTAAATATAATTTCCTGCTCTTCAATTTGTTCCCATCACCTCTTGTCCTTTCACCGGGCACCTCTGAGAATGAGCCCCTCTTTGCCTTCTTTATTCCTTCCCATCAGGTTACATTACTAAGATCTTCCTGAGCCTTCTCTGATCAAGGCTGAAGAATCCCAGCTCTCTCGACCTCTCTTACGGCAGATGCTCCAATCCTTTAATCATCTTAATTCTCTGGACTTGCTCCAATGTGTTCCATGTCTATCTTATAGTAGGGAGCCCAGCACTGGACCCAGCCCTTCTGCAGTGTCTGCCCAGTGGTGAGCAGAGGGGAAGGATAGGAATCCCCTCCCTTGCTTGGCTGACTGCCCCCTGCCTCATGCAACCCAGGATGCTGTTGTCTACTTTTGCTGTCGCTGGCTCAATTCAGCTGCTCCACCAGAACTCCCGGGTCCTTCTCTGCCAAGCTGGTTTCCAGTAGGTTGGTGCCTAGCCTGAACAGCACAGGGTTATTCCTCCCCAGAAGCAAGACTTTACATTTCCTTATACTGAACATCATGAGATTTCTGTCTGCCCCTTTCTCTGGACCTTGTGTATACTTCTTGTCAGCAGGTCCTGTATCCCATTCAGCAGGAGCCCCACATTTTCCCTAGTCCTCCTTTTGCTGCTAAGTTATCTCTAAAAGCACTTTTTGTTGCCCTTCTTGTCCCTCATGTCCCTGCTAAACATTCCTGCAGAAGACTGCACTGTTCTTAACTTGTATTTACTGATAAATCTGTTTTTCTTATGTGTGTTGGTCTTACCTACCAGCGGCGGTACCGATACCATTAGTCTGATTCCGATTGCTAGACACAGACTTATATCTAACTTCCATCTAGTTAGATATCATTAAAATTACTCCCTTGCTAGACCCACTTCCATCCCCTTATGTGTGCCTGGAAATAGGGTCTAAATTTGCATGGTCCAGCTGTGCCCTGGATTGTCCTGAGGTCATGGTGTCACCCAAAATATTTCTTTGTGGTAAAGATATCCTGTCCTGTATGTATCTACAAAAGGAGTTGACTGCACAACTAGCAGAGGAATTATATAGACAATTTTTTGTTACAGAATACAAAGTTTGGTCAATATCCACACGGTCATGAATAAGTTTCATGTAGCATGGGTATGGCCAAGGTTTGATGGGATTCCTAAAAGCGGTCAGGAGTGGTTTTCTTAGTGGAGTTTGCCCAGTACCTTTCTTCAAGTTCTGCATCTTCTTCCCACAGCTGGTTACCTGTAAGCAATGGCTGTCCTGGCTGATATTTAAGGGGGGTGGATGCACCACTCTCAAATGCTGTGCCTCAGACAGAATTAGAGAGTAATATCCTAGTTGGTATCCAGTATTCCCGGTCAGCACAGATGGTGAAGTGCTGGCAAAAGTACTTGCAAAGTGATTGGAAAAGGCTTGGCTTGCTTTTAGCCACTACCACCAAATTAGCTTAATTAAAACCAGCTGTGGGAAAGTGGTCTGCTGCAACTGATAAATCTCATTTCCTTCTCTCAAGTGTCTCTGGGCCTGGAGCTGGTGATAACTGCCTGCTTGGATGCAGTGAGGGTCTTGAGGTGGTTGCAGTTCTCTTCCATATGTGCAATTTTGAAGTTGTTCCTAAATCCCGCTTTTGGCTTGCATTTCTCCACATGGAGTCCTTGGCCTTGAGATGCTTGGGTTTGTGTTGCATTGAATAGCGTCTATTATGGTTAGTGTTGCCATTACTGGATTTGGTTTGGGAGAATTAGTGGGTTTGTTTGTTTTAGTATGGTTTAGAAAGAATGTCAAGGTTATCCAGCCTGAGAAGGATGTTCTTTTATGAAAGTTTAAAAACCTTACAAATCCAAAAGAATTTCTTGCCCAGCACCCAAACCCTGACTTTAAAAAAACCAACAGCTTAAGCCATTTAGAAACATATGTGGTTTGGGGTTTTTTTCTGAATGACCAGCAGTTCTTTGTGTTCTGTGAACTGGTGTCTCAGGCTTCTGCAATGTTCTGCTCTACTCACTGCTGTCTCCCTCACTTAATCCTCTCCTCCTTTTCTCTGTCATCTGTTCGGTTGTGCAGGCAGTTTCACAGTCAGACTTATGGCCAAAAAGTTGCCTACATTGAAGGCTTGTCACAAACCAAGAAGAGACCATTCTCCATTTCTGAATTGATCCCAGACCTGCCAACATCAAGCTGTTGCTTTATTTTAATTTATATTTTTTTTTCACCAGTCAAATGAAGTTGTGCTAGAGGAGGCAGCTGCTTTAGAGTAAGGTTAATAAAATGACTGTTGCCTTTTACAAGGAGCTCTGCTAGTGGAGTAATCCAGAAACGGCGAAACTCTAAAATTTGTGAATCCCAGTGAGCCTGTGAAATGCTGGCTGGGAGCAGGCTTCAGCAGGTGGCTGGAAATGCTAATAAGGAAGGGGGTCTGTTGTGGAGCGCTGCGGAAGGTTTGTCTTTCCGAGATTACAGTGGATTTTCTTTGTGGCAATTGAATTAATTGAAGCATGGGAGTTGCTCTTGGCAGCTCTCAATTTCTGAAGTTCCAGCCTTTGGTGAAGTTGAGTTGGCAGTTTGACATGAACTTCATCAAAACCACTTGATGTTTCTGTGATGCTGATACTGCTGGATGCTGGATTACAGTTCTTAAGCAAGCTGCTCCCTTGTCTTGAAATTTTGATTAAAGTAGTCTATTGCTGTTTGCTTTCTGATTTGGAAGTGGGTTTCTTTGCTTTATTTTATTTTCCAGAGGCCCTGCAAGCCCTCTCAGTCTGCACAGCCACTCCAGAGAGCAAAGCTGATACCAGTGTTTGAGGAATGACTGAACAGTATAGATCATTGCATTGTGGCAGATCTGGTCATTTGGAACGTAAAAATTCTAGTGTTTTAAAAGGATGTGAGGAAAAATGTGTGAATGCCTGTGACCAAAAAAACCCTCAAGGAATTGCATCAATAATTGCCTTTCTACTGAACTTAAATTTTTGTTTCTTTCCTTCAAATTTGTTCCAGCTTATAATAGTAGTAATAATAATAATGTCATCTCTTGTGTCTGCGTGTTGGAAGCATGCAGGAGACTTTATGACTTTCCCAACAGGGTCACTCAGGATTTTCGGACACAGTACAGCGGGCGAGTGTGGTCACACTGATGTGTGTGCCAGTTCTCTGGTAGCTCACTGCCTGTTTCTGTTTTGCACATCAGCTTTGTGTCACTGCAAGCCTGACTTCTGACAGACGAGATCTTTTCAGTACAGGTTATCCTTGGACAACAGGCGGTCAGAGACTGGCCTCTTAGTCCTAGACCACCCTGGGAAAGTGATAATTTGGTTGTGCTTTAAGCCACTGTTGGCTTGGAAGCTACACTGAGTTGTCTGGGAGAGGGAGGGGATGGGGTTTTTTGGGGTGGGTTTTGCTTGTTTTGGGTTTTTTGTGTGTTTGTCTTGTTTTTTTTATAAGAAGGCTTGCTTGGTTTGTGAAACAACTCAGGTGCTCAGAAGTTTAATTCCATTGATCCTAGAGTGGAATCAATGTTTCTTAGTTTTTAACCTTCTGGGTGTCGTGAAGTCTGTTTTCTCACTAGCTTGTTTCTTTGCCAAGTTCTAATTTCAAGGCATTCATTGTATTTTTGTGTGTGGTGTGATAGGAGGAGCAGTTTTTCTTTAGATAGTCTCCAGCTGTATTTGTCCAGGGCTGGGCAATGTGATGATTGACTTCCGCTTCTGCTATTGGAGTAACTTTTTCATTGTCCTGTGATTTCTGCACATGGAAATGAGGTGCTGCTTGACAGTATCTGGTCCCTCTCTGGGTTATTTTTCTTATATTTTGCTGAAGCAAATTTTGTATTCAAATGCTTCTGTCAAAGAAGGTAACAGGAAATGAGAATCTGTATGTGCACTGTTCAACCCTATTGTGTATTTCGTCTTTTTATTTTATTTGGGGGGGCTTTCTTGGATGTGTTATTTTTTCCCTTCAAGTACGGGAGCTTTCATAGTTAAGTGGATACTCTGGGAACAGTGTCATTTGTTTCTGGCATCCTTTTAGGATGCACAGATGCCTTCTGGAAGGTCTTTATTTCAAATTTGCATGTGTCAGTGTTAGTTTGGTTTAGGATGATGAAAGGGTTTTGCATAGACATAATGCCTTCCATAGACCAGTTAGTGTGGCTGGAAGATGAAGACAAGTTGAAGGCACTCAAGCTGCTTTTCAAGACATTTGGCTTTGAAAGAACATATTGTCGGTATCTCTCTATATGTACCTGCTATCACAGTTGTGTAGGACCTCTAAATCTAAAATTCAGTGCATGTTTTAGAAACTTAATGAGTTCTAGGATTTGATGGGCCAGAAATTCTCTTCAGATTTTAGAATCTGTTATGGAGAAGCTGTTAAAAGCCAAACAACCCCCCCTAACTTCCACCTACCCCTAAACTGCAAAAAAAAGTGAGTGAAAAAAAGGATCCAAGGGACTTTCTGCTCAGTATCGCCTTTCATGTTAATAAATGGTCTGAGTCCTTGTAACGCAAAAGAAAGTAGAATGTTTGCTGTTTTCTGGAGAATATGTCTATAAAGCACTTTTATTCAGGAGCTGGTTCATGCTCACGTGTTTTTCTGTGCCTTACTCTTTCCTGTCATTTGTTTGTATTTTGGGCAGACACAGGAGAGATGAGAAGTGTCTCTGTAAAGCTGTCCGTGTGCGATTGCTGGCAGTTACTCTGGCAGCTGGGCCAGATTTTGTGCACTTTAAGTTTTTGGGAGGCTTTTGACCACTGGCTTAATATCATAAGTAGTAGATCATTTTCAAACAAACTCAAGAATGTGGGTTTCCTGATGGAAGTATTTATACTTCTGCTTTTGAAGAAGGAGAGGTTCCTGAGAGCAAGCTTGGAAAAGCCAACACACAGAAGATGTTTATTCCATACGAGGGGGAGGGAGAGAAAAAGGGTTGAATGGTTCCAGTAGACATAAAACCAAGACCAGGCTATTAGAATAGTTGTTGTCCTAATTGGCACTAATTGCATGTAAGTATCTTTATTTATGTAAAGCAAAGACAGCGTGCTGCAGCCTCCCAGAGCTCTCTGGCAGTTGTGTGAGTATGTAAGTTTACGACACTGTCGCTAATACCGTTCTCAGACTGTGCTTTATTAAGGTTAAAAGCCCACATCCAATTTAATAAAAATACTACAAGAGTAAAGCAATTTCTTTTTAATCATGAAAGCTTTGTATTTTATAGTATCTAAGGTAACAATGTATATTGTTTCCATTATGAAAATACAGAATTAACTTTCCTTGTGCCAGTGCTGTGCAATAACCTAATCAAGAAATTTTAGTGTATTTGTCTGTAGTTTGAAACTAAGCCTTTTTAAAGGAAAAATTTAAGGGTATTTTACTTTCTTCGTAGTTGCAAGCGTAGTTGCAAGTTACTAGTTATGTAGTAAAGAGTAATAATGTTTGAAAGTTTTGAGGGGTTTTTGATATGGAAATTGTTCCAAAAGATTCTCCAAAAGTTACATGATGTGAGCACTAACCAAGAATACTGAAGGGAGCGTGCTATTTACATTTTTCTAATTATTGGAATAAATATTATTAGGTTAAAATTATTTTAAAACTATTTTGAGAACAATTTGCACCTTTGGAAGCGTGGCTGAAAGCATCCAGAGACCATTGGCCAATTAATTTTTGTTTACATCTGTTTTGCATCACCAAAATATGATGTGGGGTCTGCCAATGACTTAGTAGAGTATTTTTCAGGGGTTTATGTCTCAATGAGTGTTATGTGCTTCAACTAAAAATTTTTTTTAGAAAAAGTATTATTTGATTAAGTAATGGCTATGCTAATGATTATTAGACACATTCCACGCAGAATAATGAGATTTACCATTGTTTCAGTAGCTTTCTCTTTTAAGTCATGTTGGAGGTTAAATCTGTCTATCCTCTAAATATACCTAATAGTTAGATCTGAGAGTCATACACAGGTAAGTCTAAATACAACTTCCCCTGATACATCCTGTGTACAAGACTGCTGTTAATTTTGATTAAGATGACAGCTGCAGGGTTGTTTTGCTGCTGAGATTATCTAGGGAACACCAGTAGTGCCCACTTTAAAATAAATTTGTTAAAGAACTTGTACTTTTCAACTATTTATTAGCTGGAGGTATACATTCAGAAGATGCATATTCTGAACCTAAAGCAGGTGCTTTACATTTCAGTGCATAAATACTCTAATTCTCGATGAAAACAGTGAAGCTTACATTCAGAGAAAAGATACAATTTCTCTTCACATTGCTTTGATTTAAAGACTGGTACTGCCACTGATGCTCAATAAAATGTTTTCATACTGAGCTGGTAGTATCTAACTGACCCACAGTTTCACACTTGTTCCTGTGTCGTGGCAGTTGTCCCCAGCTGCCAATAGACATTTTGTCTTGCACATAGATTGTAAGCTTGGAAGAGAGAAATTGTACTGTTTTGTAACTTATCGCATGTTCCACTATGGGACTTGGGTGTATGGCTGACTTCTTGGTACCACAATAATCAAAACCAAAATGTGAGACTTGGCTTTGGATATGAGCTTCTTAAAATACTGAGTGTCTGCTTGGGAGTAATTAAAGATTTTGCTCTGTCGAGAGAAAAACCTCTCAGATACCAGCTTTGTTGGTACGGTTTGACCTGTTTGCTTTTGTGATTTTTATGGTACATCTGTATCTTGTCTACAGTTGTGTTCCTCAAAGCCAAGTGTATTTTCATTCAACTTCAGCACCTTGTTCACCTTTTCTTCTTTGCATTTGGGGACTGTTTGTCTCCTCTGGAAAGAGCAACCTGATGGTGTTGGCCTTCCCCTGGAACACAGGGAACTGTGACAAACACCAAGGAGCTACAGATATTGGATGCTTGGAGTGAAGCACCATGTTGTCATTGTGCCCAGAGTTTTGTTGGCTGCTGCACTGTGAAGTTATGTAGTAGATCCAAATAAATACTGATCTTATGAGTAAAACATACCAGCCCTTCCCGCTACCAAGGGGTTGTTTGAGCACTGCTGAGGACAATAGCAATGTAATATCCTTGTGAAGCATTTGCCAGCTGGCGCAGACACTACATCTTTTAATTCAGTTCATTCATTGCAGAATAAAGAAAATTGGCATGCTCAGAACGTTTAAAAAAAATACATCTGTTTGGAAATTGCTCAGTTAATTTGCCACTTCATTATGAACATCACGATGGAAACGCCCAATTGCAAGCGTAAAAGTTGGTTAGGATCCATGAAATTAATAAGAAATCATTAAAGAAATATTACAACATCTTTCAAGTTCTGTATCACTAAGAGAGTTGTAGTTTCAATTAAATGACAGGAAATTAAGAGCTGATAGAGAATTACTTTGCGGTTTACCATGTAACCACTAGATCTTGCTGCCACATGAAGTTATTGAGACAAGCGATAATACTTAGCTATAGCCATACTTAGCTCTCATGCCTTTTTCTTTTCTTTTCCTAAGGGAAAAAATAGCAGATGTTTTATTTTTACAGATGAAAAATGCTTCATTCCATCAAAGGACTTGTTCAGGGTTGCAGAGATTATAGCAAGATTACCTATATTGGCCATGTTTTAGTTTGGCTATGACTTTGCAGACACAAGGTCTGAACCAGCCATGTCTGTGCTCCCTGGGCAGAGCTTGTTCCTCAGCCTCATCCCTCTGTGCCCAGTTCCTCAGTGTGGAAACTGGCCAGCTCCAGGCTGAAGCCAAAAGGGACCCGAGGTCTGGCACAGTAGCCAAGGAGTTTGGGTTTGACTCTGAGCTTGGCTGTGAAGTCATCTGTCGATAAAAAGGGTGTGCTTGTTGGGTCAGCTGCAGAAATGTAGAGAGACCCTGCACAGCCTAGTTCAGTACTCTATACTTTAAAAGTTAGGACTGTGTAAATAAGGAGAATAGTTCAAGAGGTGCTGACAAAAGCAACAATGCAGAAACTTTTCAACTTTGTACAGTGCCTAAGCGAATTTAATATTCAGATCAGAGTGAATTTTTTCCATTTTTATAACATTTCACAATGATACACATTCTCAAATGAGAGCGAATCTTCCCCTAGAGGTATGTTACATGAAACAAGAACCAGCCTGTTCTCACATCTCCGTACCAATACAACTACAGCCAGGTGGCACACAGGATGGGTATTCAAGTTTAGTGCAGCAGAAACAATTCTAGCACAGCCTTATTTTAGGAGGGTTTGCTGAAGTAGAAAATCCAGAATTTATTGGAAGTGTTCTTTACAATCAGATGTTTCCTGTTGCTGAAGATGTGTCCTGTTGCTGAGTGACTTTTCCCTTCCCATAAAGGGAATAAGTTTGAACTTTGAACCTGGGTCTCCTATCAGTTGCAGACAGCACTGGAGTGAAACTCTTCATATGGTTTGCTTGCCAAAACCTGCAGTCTCAGTATTTACTGCTGGAAGCTTGCACATCTGTGATTAGGAAGTGTGCCTGTGCTGCGTGTGTGTCGCCTTCATGTGTTCTTCCTCTTAGATATTGAAAATGTTACGATAATGGTGCTCAAACAATACGCTTGAGATTGTAACTTCTTGTGGTGTTTAAACATGGGAACACTACTGATTTGTTTTTCACAGGGTACCTATGGAAGAGCTGAGGTTACTAGTCAGAGTGGTCTTATATGTTTCTATTGACCTTCTGTGACACTGTGAAAGCAGTGCATAGGGGGGGTCATAATTAATGGCTTGAGTTTTGGATAAAGACTATGAGTAACTTGGAGCATCCTTCGTGCTGTGGTACAGATGTTCTTGTGGTGACCAGTGCTTTTAACACAGAGCCATCTCACTGTGCTCAGAAAAAGGTGGAAAAATTGGAAAATCAGTTGCACTATAGAAGAAAGAGCTTAGTAAAGTGGAATAAACCAAACAGCAGAGAGGAACACAACACTGATGCAAAGTAGGTTACTTAAGAAATTAGTAGGGTGGCACTGATCATTAGATCAAATAGATTTAAGGGAAGAGCTAAGTAATTTGTCTTCAGCAAGTAGAACAAAGTATGAAGGGAAGGATGCTCTGTCAAGTAATTTGTAAGTGCAGGCAGTTGTTCTTGTGTTTTACTAGGTCTGAGCAAGGATGTTTGTATTTCAGGTATCGACGTGAGATCTCTGTGGAACAGAACTGAAATGGCTGAGTTTCCTTCAGTTCCTTGGCTATAAGAATTATCCAGAATGTTACATAGTCATAATAGCAGTGAATTATTTTTTTTCCAAATGATTTTTCTTTGGGGCAAGGGATGTTCTGAGAACAGTCTGAATCCTTACAGTAGCACGTTTTCTGAGAGCAGCACTGCTTTTGTGAGCTTCATTTTCTGACTGGATGACACATAAGGATAGCTTTTGTTATTACTGGCCTTTTTGTCAATTATGAAGAATTTTGTGTTAAGTGTTTCTTCTCTTGTATATGTCATGTTATAGAATATTGAAGTCAAATAGAAAATCAATTTTGATGGCTACTGGGGTGTTTGATCCCGTCCTTTTCAGTACTCTACTGAAAAAGGGAGACAGCTGAATGACAAGCCCTTTTCTTTATGGATAGTCTTCTAAATCTGTGGTAAAAAAAGCAGCATCTAAAGTCTTTCTTTTATTCTGACTCTGAAAATTTTATTCTTCAGTGTTGTTACTGAAATTGCTGTTAAGATGATGGAGCTCTGCAGGATATCTGGTCTCTCATCAAGGTCTGGAGGTAGAAATTACATTAAATATTATTAAATATAGTTTGCAGTTCTGCAGGAGTCCATTGGAGTATCTGGAGAGCAGGGATATGGAAGGAGAAACTTAACAGTCATCATGCATACAGGAAAGCAATGCAGACCTCGGAGCCTGAGTCTCTGTATGGGGATGTGCCAAAATACAGCCTTATGTTGGGGTGTATTATTGTATTCTCCGTTTGGCTTGGTCTGTGGAGTGTATGGCTGGAATGATATGTGGTATCGAGGCCGTGCTAAGCCTTTATTATTAAACTCTTATAACTCCCGTGGGACTGATGGTTTGTGGTTTCTCAGGAGCGCTTCCAAAGCAGCACGCAATCATTTTTTTTATGGATTTTTTTTTTTCCTGGGGAAGTTGGTTTATTGCTAAAGTCTGGTTTTGTTTTAAAAGAATAAGAATAAGAAAATAGGATAAGGGAAGTTATTGGTTCAGCTTCTTTGGTTTCCAATTGGATGAGACAAATATCTACAAATCCTTGAAGGGAGAATTTGTAAAAAGCAAAAAAAAGGCTTTGGCTTCTCGGAGCAACTTACTGTAAAAGCCTTAACTGAAATTCTGAAACAGCACTTAGGTAAGCATACAGGTCCTTGATTACATGTGCATTATATAAGAGTATGTTCTCATCCTGTGTTGCCACTGCTTGTTTTCAGGTTGTGTATTGCATTTTCATCAATGATGAAATCAAAGCAATGACAATATTTGCATTGGAGGTTGGTCCACGTGTTTGCTCTTACATGATTTCAGGAACTTGACACAACTTTGCTTTAAGAGCTGTTTCCCTGCCTGTCTCGAGTGCAGTACCCATGCATGCCGTGAAATGTTTATCTGATGGTGTCCCTATCTCTTCCTTTGAGTATGAAACTTAAGGTGGTTTCCAACTTCCAGCCTGGTCTCTCTCTGTTTCCTATAAATCTGCAGTTTATTGGTCAGGATCATTGCTCCTTTACAAAGACCAAAATCTCAATTTATTTTTCTGTTCAGAGACTAGAGTAGTGGAAGAGACACATCAATCTGTAAGGAGTAGCAGTTAAACAGTTATCTGGTGTTCAGAAATGCCTAGGCCTAAGGTATGCAATCTAAGCTGGAAGATGAGTAATTTAATTTAAAGGATAGAATCCTAGAATAGTTAGAATTGGAAGGGACCTTAAAGATCATCAAGTTCCAACCCCTCTGCCATGGGCAGGGACACATCCCACTAGAGCAGGTTGTTCAAAGCCCCATCTAGCCTGGCCTTGAACACTTCCAGAGGTGGGGCTTCCACAATTTCTCTTGGCAACCTGTTCCAGTGCCTCACCACCCTCACAGGAAAGAATTTCTTTCTGGTCTTTAATCTAAATCTCCCCTCTTCCAATTACATGCCGTTACCCCTTGTCCTGTCACTACACTTCCTGAGAAAGAGTCCCTCTCCAGCTCTCCTGCAGGCCCCCTTCAGATATTGGAAGGCTGCTGTAAGGTCTCCCCGGAGCCTTCTCCTCTTCAGGCTGAACAAGCCCAGCTCTCTCAGCCTGTCTTCACAGGAGAGGTGCTCCATCCCTCTAATTGTCTTTGTGGCCCTCCGCTGGACCCATTCCAACAGTTCTATGTCCTTTCTGTGTTAAGGACTCCAGAGCTGGACACAGTACTCCAGGTGGGGTCTCACAAGCACAGAGTAGAGGGGTAGAATCACCTCCCATGACCTGCTGCTCACACAGCTTTTGATGCAGCCCAGGATGTGGTTGGTTTTCTGGGCTGCCAGTGTGCACTGCCAGCTCCTGTGGAGCTTCTCATCCACCATCACTCCCAAGTCCTTCTGCTCAGGGCCGCTCTCCAGCCATTTTCTACATAACCTGTATTTGTGCTTGGGATTGCTATGTTCCAGGTGCAGGACCCTGCACTTGGCTTGGTTGACATCAATTTGCCTGTGTTGGACACAGGAGTGTGATGTGGAGTTATCCAGGCCCCGAGGCAGCTCATGGTTAACAAAACAAACGGGAGGAAGGATTTGCAGGAAACTGAAGGTGGGGAGCACTGGAGTGGAAAGGGATGTGTTCCGGTAAAGAGATAAGGGGTCAAGGACACCTGAAGTCCATCCCTTGCCTTGAAATACAATTGATCCTCTTACCTGGACTGTGGTGTAACTGCAGCAGCAAATGTAGCCACCTCAGATTTTCAGGTTTTTCTGGGTTTTGGTTTGTTTTTTTATTTCAAGACAAAACTGAGCAGACCGTTCTCCTTCAAAGGCAAGTTTAGCTCTTGGTCCAGTATGAAGCATTGTTAGAACAGAGTCTAAATTTGTTCCCAGAGCAGCCCTGTGTCTCTCTGCACAGTCTGCCTTTGGTTCCAGAACCAAACAGGATCCTTGTGTGTGTTCACTAGTGGTGAGATCTCCTGGAAGGAAGGGTCTCATAAGGCAATCCTCCAAAAGCTCCAAAAGGGCTGTGGTGTAGCATGTTTTCCTTTTCCTGCACAACAGGTTCGGTTTTGGGGGGATGATGGAGCAGATTGACACGTTGATCCACTTTTTGATACTGTAGCTGGATGGGAAGGTGACCCAGTGCATTCATCCCAATGCAGCTTTGACCCTAAATTGACATTATGTGACCCAAAGCAACTTCACAGTGTGGCTAGCAAGATCTCAGGCATTGTTCTTCCCAGCATCGAGAGTCTCCTAAGTGTTTCTGCTGCCTTTGCTGTTTCTGATGGATTTGGTCTGATCCAGAATTGTATTTGGATTTTGCTGTATCTTGTTCTTTCTTTTTTTTTTTTTCCTTTTCTTTTTTTAAGCTGCTGTAGCCACTGGCAAAAAAAAAAAAAGATTGTAGCTAAGGTGAAAACAGATGTAAAAGGCTGGCATTGTGGTGTGTGCAGCCTCGAGCTGTGCATATGGGCACGTTTTTGGGTGTCACATTTCATAATTTGGGCATAAAAGCTGTTCTACAGTTAAGAAGGCAGGAAAAAAACCCCAACCCACTTAAGCTACTTTATGGAAGCGAGTTGGGGACTGCTCCTTCAGACGTTAACACTTGGCACCCAAAGCCAGGGGCACGTGTAAGTGGGTATGTTTGACATGGTGTCTTATTAAGTTTTATTTGCCTGTGAAACAGACTGGGCACAGGCTGAGCAGCCACTTTGTTTCTGGAAAAAAAAAAATATTCTAGAAAGCTGGGAGGATTGTGAACTGAGCGGTATCTGGAAGGGATTTGAACCTGGAAGCAAAGAAGCTGTTCTTGTGTTCATGGAAGTGGGCCTCTGTGTTTGCAAATAAACCTGGCTTTCCTCAAAGAAATGCTTGTCTCCATCTTCTGAAAATAATAACCTGTAGCTTTCAATTAGGCTGAATGTGAATAGCTGTCTGGGTGGAAGAAAAGTGACACAAGATTATCCTAGCCTCTTTCAAATTCACAGCTTCTTCCCTTTTGAAGTGTTAATGCTAGAATTAAACACGGTATATTTAATGAAGATCCACGGTTTGTAAAGTTACTTGGGGGGGGGAGTAGGGAGAATTGACTGTAATGCAGGTTATTCACAGTGAATTTGATGTGAAACTGTGTAACTAATAGTCACATGGAGAACTAGATTGGAAAAGGGAGTTCACTGCTTACTCTGCTTGTAATTTTTTTTGTTTATGGGGGAAGATGGTGTTCTCATTTAGGGGAATGAAACTTTATACTATTTTTGTGGGCTGCAATCTTGGTATTAATTTGATGTTCACAGTACTTTTCAGCCATTCTTGCATAAGTCCTAATATTTCATGCAAAGTGTTTGAATGCAAAATATACTGAAGGAAAATGAACAATGTTTAAATTTGGCATTAACTACAAAGCAGTACTTTATGTTGATAAATATCTGAAGTTTTTTAAAAGTAGAACCCCACAGACATACTTCAGAATTAATTGATGTCAGATGAATTTAATGCAGTTAAAATGAATTAACCCTCTTGCTATTTAGAATAATATAAAGATGTCTGAATTTTATTCCCAAAAGAGGAAATACAGTTGTTAAGCCCAGATGGATTTTTATTTTTATTGGAATAAGTTTTGAGACTTGTAATATCTTTCTTGGCTTTTTTTATTTAGGGTTTTTTCAAGTGTTACTACCATAGTGTTGGATCTGGGACAGAACAAACCTGCTCCTTTAAAATTGTTTTAAATCCAGTTAAATGAACAGCTTTACTAGTTTATTTTGAAAATTAGCACTTTCTTATTGAATTTGTAAGATTTGGAAAATGAGTAGGAGGATGATGTACAGTGTAGAAAAGCCAAGGGCTCAGTCGGACGTCAAGTTGTTGTCAGCTGATAGATGGCAACTCTCCCTGTCTGCCACTGGAGCCTGCCCAGATGAAAGGTGATGCAGCGGGAGCTTAACCTCTTTCTAACACCCACAAATCTGCCTGTGCTTGGGCTTTTTGCCTTGCACTTAGAACTTGCACCAAGGCAGCTGCTGTGGTGCTCCAAAGGATGGACCATCAGCTCATCACATCTGAGGCCTTGGTTACAAAGAGAAACTTAAAGGAATTCAATCTGTTCGTTGAGCTGAAGATGAGAGGCAGTTCTGCTATTGCTCTGTCACTTTAAAGCTTCTCATTCCATAAAATTATTAATCCTATCATGGTGGTTTGTTTTTTGCTGTGTTTTACCCATTGACAAGTGGGCTTTAAGTTCTAGGCTCAATTCCTCTCTGCTGGTGATGGAGTAGAATTCAGTAGACTTTCTTCTTCAGCTGGGATTGGCATCAAAATGGATGGCAAACCAGGAGGCTTACTACCAAAATTCATGTTGGTTTGTCTCAAGTAAGAATGCAGTTGGAAAAAACCCCTACCATTGAGCTGTGGTACCATATTGCAGTTCTGCTTGGAACAGAATACTGTTTTTATTATTGACACATTTTGCCAACAGGTTCTAGACTGGGAGTGTGGTATATGAGGAAAATAAATGTTTAATAAAGAGGTCTGGATCATGGCATGTGCTTAAGTGCAAGCTGGTGATAAGGGTTTCTACATGGCCATATTTCAAGTTGCACATGTAAAAACTAGGAACTGTAAAGCACAATTGAAGTAAAGTGTGCTCCATCATATGCAGCAGTCACTAAAAGTATGGGGCATTGACTGATGGGCAAGAAAGAGTTGTCATTGTGATCATGGATAAAAGTGCTTTTGTGACCTCCAGTTGGCTAAATAAAAAGATACCAAGTAGAGAGGGTGTATTTTCTTGATAGATGGCACACATGGTACAAAGGTGAAGGATACTGATAAATTGAAATGTATTCAGCTGGGGAGTCACTAGTGTGAGTGAAGATGTAGAAAGCATGGTAAGAACTGGAAGGAGCCCGAAATATTTGCCTTGGCAAACAGTGTCAGGGAAGAGCTGATTGAAACAGGTGAATCCTCTAAGTGGGGACAAAATATTGACAATACATTTAATAAGAAAAAGCTCTCCAGTCAATCAATCAAAAGTGTATTACGGTTCAGCTTTGGTTAGGCTGACCAAGCTCACTAAGCATAAAATGGAATTATTTTCAGTAAACTGCAGGTACTTTGAGTAATGACGTCGTGATTTTTGCATACCCAACATTTGGCCTTTGCTGGATGCCTGTTGTTTCGTCTGGCTGGTGAAGAAGTTGTTCTGCTTCCCGGTGGAAGGGGGCATAAGGAGTTAGTTAAGAAAAATAACAAGAAAATGTTACAGAAAGAAATGGTGCTAAGAAAAAAAGGGAAAATGAACTTGTACTCTTGTGTTACAGATTCAGTGGTTCTTTCCTTTGACTCCGTTGGACATACAATAGGCTCAGGTACAACATTGCCTTCTTCTCTATCTCCCACCTCATGACAAGGCTTCTACTTAATCAGGCGTGGTAGCCATGTTGGGAGGCAGGTATCCGAGTCAGACTTCTGTGGGAATCAACCACCTAGCCAAAGTGGGTAAATAGGTCCTTTCCTAAGTGTAGTGGAAGTACTAAGGGTCTCAGTGCAAGATGAGGATTAAGACGTGCGACCCCTTCCATTACCCAATAACGCAGATGACCTGGACACATTACATGAGTTAGTGATGTGGTTTGGGCAGCTTTTCTCATGTGAAAGGCATTAAGATGATGTCACCCACCAGCTGAAGAAAAACTTCCATGCTACTATGAGTTTCTCAGCTAAACAAACAGTTGAGTTATTTGGGGAAAGACATCAGGAATCCTTCCAGGAAGGAGAAGGTGAAAGAGCCAAACAAATAGGGCTGGAAACTTTTTTGCTTTTTGGGTGGAGATTGACCAGCATTATTGAACCCCAGGGCAAATGCTGCCTAATCTGATTTCCTTTGGAACCTGAACACGACCTTCAATTAAACTGAACCAGAAATCAAAAATTCCTTGTGCTGGGGGTACTACATGAAACCAGTAACTAACCATGTGGCTACATGCAGTACATTAGCTGTAGCCAAGGCACACCATAGTGAGCATGATTCTTGATGAAATTCAGTTTACAGAGTATGTATAAAGATCTATGAAGTGCAAGGGAAAGGCTATCAATTACTCTTAAAACCCTTTAAAGATGGGGATATTTACTGTTACAAAGAAAAAAAAAAAAGGAAAAACAATCCAAGCAAAGATTTTATAATTCATCTTGCCTTACTAGCCTTTCCTCTGAGGTTTGATAGAGGAAATGTGCTGCCTTCCAACATAGCACCTGTCTTCTGCCTGCACAGTCTGAGAGAGAGCCTGCTGCCTGGCACTAACAGCGGAGCTTGAACACAGATTTCCAATTTACTAACCCCCGAGCTAGTGGTAGTAACTTGCTTTGTTTACAACACTCCAAATGCTTCCTGCTCTCCCTACATCTTCTCTAAAACTTCTATCTGGAAATGGATCTACTGTGGGTGCATGGTCCTGGTGTGGGAGTGTTGTTGCTGAGTGCAGAGTGAAGAAATACCTTGATGTGTTTATGGGGGAAGAGACCTTCTATTAACTCTATTCTATTAATTAGTATCAGTCAGAACTGATATAACAAGTGTTGTTCTCTGTCTGCTTCTGTATTGGGTGATGGTTTCTTTAGCCTGCAAAAGAAGGGGGGAAGTTGCATAGGTTTGAAATATGAAATCTATGAGTAAAATTCAGGGAAATATTTTGATTAGAGCTGAGTATGCCTGACTCAGCACACCTGCACGGGGGTTATGCTGGATTGATGTTGGTACAGCTGAGACCAGAATTTGTTCCGGAGTCAAAATTTTAAATATTACCTAGGGATTATTATTCCCACCCCCACCCACCCCCACCAATGCTATTTTGGCTTCTAACTGTTGTGAAAACAGTTAACCTCATAGATAGTTTCCAGTGCAGGGCATCTGTGGAGTTAATAATAAATGTTGTGTTATGATACTACCAATAGGGTGGGAAGCTTGGTTATGAGAAATAATTCAACTGCTCCACGTCTTCTGGAGCTCTGTTAACACGGAGGGTGGGAGACAAGCTAGTTAAGAGCCAACGGACTCTCTGGGTCTGTTTTAAAAGCACTGGTCTTTGTTCTGCTTGTGTATGGCAACTCAAGCTTGGATTGGTTAGGAGTGAGACAGTAAAATTTGATCTTCTGTAAACCCTTCCGCTGCAACAAGATTGAATTTCTTTATTGAAAAAATATGAAGAAAATTCATTTATTGGGGAGGAGAGGCTCAGAAACATCCGAGAGCACTGTGTATTTATTGCTTTTATATTTAGTACTTTGCATTCTCATTGCTGCAAACTTTAACTTGCTCTGAACTGATATGTGTAATAAGATGTCAAGATGTGTGATGCCTGTCCAACTGAGGGATAGCTTTCCTTGTTGAACAGGAAGGAGAGAGAGAAAAACTGTGGCTATTGTGCTTCCGCTGTCCATCCCATCTCACCCTGCTGCAGACCCAGGAAAAGACAGAGCCCAGAAAGAACCCAAAGAAACAATGGCAGCTCCAGGCCCAGCCATTCCTAGTAGGTGATGTTTCAGGTTGGGGTAAGAAGGGGCTGGAGTTACATACTTTGAAACATAAAAATACATATACCTTTTTCTTTACTAGTTGGGATTAAACAGCTGTGAATAATAGTCTCCCTACTAAGATTTCATGCTGCTTAAAGTTAGTACTCATTAATTTATATTTGCATATTAAACAGTTTCTTAGAACTGCTCTTTTGTATCTGTAATCACGCCATGTGAAGGACAATGTCTTGTTGCAGCTGTATTTTATTTGAATTGACTGTTTGTCCTTATCTTGGTTTTCCCCTTAACTCTTTGTCCCACACGCAAATCTCAAGTTTTCAGGGAGGCTGGGAACCTGGCCTTATGCGTTTCAGATTAATGACGCTCTCTAGGTTATTCCAGATTAAATTCCTGAACTGAGTGTTCAGAAGATCATCTGACCCTGGAGCCTTGAAGTACTGCTTCATGGAAGATTGTTAGCCTAAAGGGCATAAGAATCAAATATGCTTGGAGACTGAACTTACTGACGTTTGTGCTGTGGTCTAGCCTTCGTGGATCCAGATGTTTTTGTGATTCTCTTCATAACTGCCCCTTCCCTTGAAAGATAAAGGTTTGATGGTGATGTCTAGGCCAGCATTTCAAGCCATTTCAGAAAGGAGAGTGTCATGCTCTGAACTTGGGAAACATAAAGCAGGACATAGGGTGTTTGAGGAGACCCCGATCTCATTCATTTGCCATAGGCAATGTTTTCTTTTCTTTTTTTTTTCCTTTTCTTCCTTCTCTGGTTGCTTTGTTTTATTTCGTTGCTAGCAAATGAAAAGTTGGACCTTGAAAGTCAGATTTATACCCCTGCTATTTTTGTTCAAGATTTTTTTTTCTACCTCCTGTGTCTGAGAGCAAGCAAGTTAGATTTTTCTGCTCTAAGGCTCATTAGGATGGGAGTGCATTGGATGTGCAACTTTCCCATCTGCTAATGTTCTTGCTGGAAAGGTTGAGGTTCAAAATACCTTCTGGTTGTAGCTCACCCCATTGTTGGATGTGTTTGATTGCAGTACTGGGCACTGGGTGTGTAGCGGTTGTTCTCACTGCAGGCTTAAAACACAGCAGTTCTAATATCTCAATCAGCCATGTGTCATCGGGGTCTTGCTCAAATTGTCTGAATATTTTAACTTTGTTGTTGCTTTTTCTTTTCAATTTAATACTTAAACCTTATCAAAAAGTTGGCTTGACTACTGCAAAGAAAATGGAGCTTCTAAAATTTGGTTTAGAGTAGTTGTCTCTTCTGTGGCTTGTGTGCTTGTGAAAGCCTACATGGGAGACAATGCTTCCAGATGCTGAGTTCACAATGCTGACAGAATAATCATTTGAGAGTTTAAATCTATGTTTATTTAGGAGTTTGCAGTTAGTAATTCCTTATGCTGAAGTCCTTAACCATTACTGGGAGAAGCTGTGAGATCTCTGAAGGAGGATTTCTTTGTTTCCTTTAGTTGCTGAGGGTGCTTAGCCAACCATTCTGTGAGAGAAAAGCCCTGTGTCTGTCCTCCGAAATACAACTCCAGAGTGAATTTGGGGACTAACATTTTGTATGAAGGCCAGGAGTTAGGAATAAAACTGAAATCGTCAGGTGTCAAATTGGTAAAATAGTGACAGAATCCTAGTGTGAAAAACATCAGTGACTTGCAAAAGGTTACTGGCTGTTCTTTGGCTTGCTCGATGAGAACCGGTTTCTATAGGAGTATAGAAACTCTGATCTTTCCCAGATTTCTAGGTTAGTTGATACTAATTTAGGTATTATGATAATGAATATTATTTGTGAGACTCTGGTAGATGTTCTTGGTTTGAGGAAAATGTTTTTAATTTATGTTTAGAAATGATGTGGTTCTAGTGTGTTGAGGTTTTTTGTGTTGTTTTTTCTCGGTGGTTTTTTCCTCCAAAGTGCATTTCTGACTGTCTTAATGCTACCTGGTAGCAATGGGAAAGGAGAGATGAACTTATGCTGTGTTTTTCTGCCTTCTTGTAAAGTAGAAAATGAAGGAGAAAGATTTTAATTTTTTTTTATGTTGGTTTTAGTGGCTTTATTCTGCAAAAGTGCCTTTCCCTTTTCATTTTTGATTGATGAAGTTCTACTCCATTCTTTATTTCTTCGGGCCAGAGACTGTGGGAGCTGCCTGAATCTTTGCCAATGACTGTCATGTATCGGTTGCATAGTCCTTATGTGACTTCGCCAGCATGTTCAGTATCATCATCTGTCTTCTTATTAGTGCTCTGTTTCTCCAATTGAAAATACAGCTGTGAATGAGTTGAGGTGCAAATGCCAAGCAGTGGCTTAAAGAATACCTCAAAATACAAGCATTTTAATAGGGTTTTTCTCTACCATGAGGCATTTCTCTGCATCAATTCAATTCAGTTCGTCGTGTAAGTCACTAAAAGCCAATATAGATTACTGTTTTGGTAATATTGTTCTTGACTTTTACTAGGAAATATGATACAATTTCTAAAATAAAGAATATGTCAGAAGATTCAGTAGGGCAGCATTAACTCCCATTAGCCAAGTGGATACGTGGTAGTAAATGAAACAACTGTTTATTTAGCAAAGGTTGCAGTCTGGCTTTAAACAGATGACTCCCTGGGAAAAGAAAAAGGGCACGTGCAGTTCATAGAAGGAAATTTTTCATCTTCCTATTGGAGTCTTTCATAAATTCAGCTTAAAGTAGTCAGTTGTTTTTCCACCATTGAAGGTTGCTATAGTTTTATTAGGAAAAAACAATTGTAAAGAGTTATGTAGCCTATGTTAAGGTAACCAGTGCATTTTAACATATAATATGCTAGAATGACCCCTTTTTGTTTTACTGTACCTATTTTGGAGGTAAGACAGGCAGACAAAAGACCTTCCTGATGGATGACCTGTACAGCGCTATCAGCAAGTGATTGCTTATTTGTTCTTTCTGTGCCTGGAGGATTAATAATGTAGTTGCAGTGTCTAATGAAGGACACCCCTCTGGTGTATTGCTTTCCTCAGGCTGTAAAGCTGGGCCAGATGTCTTTGGGGGCCCCAATCAAGCATTACATGGGGAGAAAAAAACCCACCTTGAAGTTACAGAGCTGGAAATTACTTCCTTTTGCTGCTAAATCTGTAACAATAAGTAGTATCCTCATGATTTTAGGTGTCACCAGGGCACGCTGGGGTTTGTGACTGGAGGCCAATTTCCCCCTTTCCGTCTTTGAACTCACAGGTTTGTGTTTCAGTTGTGCTGATAGTCCTTGGTGTATCTATTTCCATCAAATAGGGCTGGTTTTGTCAGGTGCTGTATCTGGAAAAGGAACACTGAACTTGGTGCAGCAGGATTGGTGTCTAGCTCAGTTTGCACAGCCCAGGAACGTTGTCCTTTTCAGTTGATCCATCACATGTGACTTTTTTTCATTAATTCTTTCTCATCTCTTGAGTTCTAGCAGAATCGCTTTACATCAGCTGAACTTTTGTAACTGTCCATATGTGTTTTCTTAGTCTAGGGTGAATGTGAGGTGTTTGACCTTTTTCATTGCAGGGTAAGTCATTTTACCTGGCCTTTGCTGCAGATGGAGGGTCTGCATATGGACAGTGAGCAAGGCTTAGCTCAGTTGCAGCCTTGGTTCCCCAGAGGCCAAACTGCGCTGGACAGGATGAAATGTATCCGGGTGGTCTGGGCTGTTCTTGACAGGACTTCTGTCTCCCGAGTGTCATATCCATTTCTTTGACAAGCACAAGCATTTTGAATAAAATAGCTAAAATGGGATGTTCTGCCTTCCCTCCTGTACTTGCAGTTACCACTCTAAACACAGAACTAGAGCTGCAAATAGCCCATCTTTTTAAAAAGTTTAAATTAATTTTCTGTTTCTGTGGGCAAAATTATTTGTACTGTGCTCCTAAGTAGCTAGATGCTAAAGGAATTGTACTCAAGTCATCAGTGAAATCACTTATGGGTAGTTTGAAAGGATAGTCAGTGAGCCAAGTTAATTCCTGGATTGTTGATTTCTGATTAGTAGCATAAGGGGAAAATTTTACGCATTTGTTTGTATATAGTTATATTGGCTACAGATGCAAAACCCAACTTGAAAACTTGATAGATATTGTACACTGTACTTTATGGCTTTTTGGGTGGTCTGTATGGAGTTTACAGACATCAGATGATGCATTTCTCACTTGCTGCCTGGTAGCTGGATTTCTGTTGAATACTTGGGAGAAATTTCCATGCTAATGCCAACATTGAATTTGGCACAGGATTTGCATCATTTATAGAAATTGCTATGCTTGGCTGTACTTCTGTTCATATAATCCTAATTATATGCTTTATTGTGAAATTGATGTCAGTTATTAGATTCTTATTCAATTCCAATCTTCCTGGAAATGTAGAAATGCATTTTATTTCTGACCTGAGAAGACCTCTTGTTCTTCTGGGACATGATGAAGCTTCATTTCTCATGTTGATTCACTTCTGTACACTACTGTACCATAATGTCAGCTGAGATACGTAGCACAAGCAAGTGTGTGGTCCTAACTCTCTTAATACTGTTGCTTTTATACTTTGTGGGCCTTTCAGTCTATTGTGGACTAAAAACATAAAGCCTTGTTCGCATTCTTCCATGATGCTCTTTTAGTGGATGCAAAGTAAGTTCTTTATTACCTTTTACTCAATTTTGGCTTTAAAAAAAAATTCCAAAGAAACTTTCCCTTGGCCAAGGATGGTTGGATTAGAGAAAATCCTGTTCCATACAGCCATATGAATGTCTTATTTGGAGGCTGGTTGGTCAGACACGGTATGAGCTGGATCGGACCTACTTGCCTGGTTAGATTTGAAGTGAGTTCTCCAGAACCGCAACTGTTGGTAGCTCTGCATCGTGCTTCAGTGCAGAGACCTCCTTATGGGGGTGCCATCATGATGTTGTTGGAACAGGTTGCCCAGAAAAGCTATGGATGCCCCATCCCTGGGAGTGTTCAAGACCAAGCTGGATGGGGCTTTGAGCAACCTGGTCTAGTGGGAAGTTTTGGAGGGTTGGTGTGGGTGTGTGTGTGTAACCTGATGATCTTTAAAATCCCTTCCAACTCTTAACCATTCTATGATTCTGCGTTGGCAGATGCCAACATCAAACCACAGTTAACACAGCCAGCTGGTCCCAGATAGTTCTTGTTGGAGATACTGGAGTATATCTGCCTGGTTCTCTCTAGGTATTTTGTTCCATTTTCTCTAATCACTTCCTTATCCCACTGCATGAAAAACAGGAGAAATGTTTTTCTTTATCGGCTGGTTAACTTGGTGAGTAAGGCTGTAAACTAAGGTGATGGGAGGTGAAAACAACCTGTAGATTAGAGCACAGAGAGGTTCCGTGGGTGCCAGGGCAGGCTCTAGCAGCCAATATTTTCAAGGGAGGGAAGGGCAGGAGTGAGATTGCCCCTTTCCATAGCAGTGAGCTGTGTGATCAGCTCAGTCCACCTCCTGTCATCACCACGCCCTGACCCAACTATTTTAGATTCAAGTTGTAGTTGTCTTTGATTTAGTGGGTCTGTGTCTCATTTTGTTTTAAATTAAATGCATAACTCCAGACGAGGATTGCATTTTCCTGCAGCTGGGCTATATGTGTTTGGCTTTCTCTAGGTATTTGGGGGTTTATCCGTCTTTTGTGGATCCAGACCGCTTCCAGGCACCATGTGGGCTGCACTGTTGTGTGTCGCAGTGACTTTAGGCCCCTTTGTTCATAATAATGCAGCTAAATGATACTGGAAGTCTGTAACAAGACTCTGTCTTTTGCTAAAAAGGAAGCCCTCTCTCTTTAGGGGAGACCTCATCACTCTCTA
>VZTM01032496.1:1907-12128 GCA_013400555.1 Jacana jacana
TCTTTTCCACTTTATGTGGTACACATAAGCAACTGACTTCATCCTGCCATTTATCATTAATACATAGGCAGATCTTGGAGAAACACTGTTTATCAGTACGTACACATAATTTAGAAAAATATAACTTCAATGAAACTACATAAAATTACACCTTCTCCCAAAATCTGAAGAGATTTACTTCTTTCTGGAGGTCAGGCTGACTTTGATTCATAAACCTTTATATATGCATTAAGTCCAAGTTGAAAAGTGGATTCTGCTTTGGACATTACTACCACAGAATCTGAGTTAGCATTTGATAAAAGGTATTATACAGTAACATTACTAGATGGGAAGCACATTTTAAACTAACTCTCACTCTTATTCCCCTAGTCAGAACCAGAAGTTATTAACTCTTGAGACAAGGTGGGACGAGTTCAATGGAATTGCTATGGAAAATGACTATAAGGACCTCAATTCAGTATTGTTAAAATGTGACTACATATGCACGCTCAAAGCCTTTTGGGTAGACAGACAGTCATTACAAAAAAAGTTAAAATGCATACAGTAGTGAAAATATTTGTCATTCAACTAGAACATGAGCAAGACAAATCAATTCTGTAAGGCATTTATCCAGTGGAAAAACTAAACACATAAAATTCCAAAGAAAAATAGCAGCAAATAAAGCGTATCTAATTTAAAGATGTTTGTAGACTCCTGAAAGACTGATGCTTGTTGGGACATGATTTCTGCCAACTGAATTTACAGTCTTATACACAGAATTATTGACATAGTATTGCTGTATTTAACTTCCACTTTTTTTTTTTACATTCCAACCTTTTCTTGAATTAGCATGGTGAACTGAATCTTCTTTTATAACCTGATCCTCTTCCATGATGTCTGACATTGGAACATTAAAGCTGACAGTATCTTCATCAGATGGCTAAGAAGAAATAATAGAAACACTGGTTTTAGCTTAAACCAAGACTGATAAAATCATAGGAATTAAGAAAAGTGCTCACTGAACACAGGGAAACTAACATGGGAGAGGATAACAGAGCATCAAAAATGACTAAATGGTGGTGTAGGAAGCTGCAGGCATGCTGAATACATTCTCACAGTAGGCTTGCCAAGCAGCACAATTCATCTGTCCTCTTTTCATACTGTCCTCACTGCACTAGTCCTCTCCTTCCAGTGACACTGTTGCACTGGGCTTTCCTGTGACAGCTGAAATTAGAGGCTCCTTGTAGCCACCAAAGCCTGCAGAAAAACCGAGCTCTGTAGCACAGTCTTTTCTTCTTTACCTCCCAGACTTTTCTCCCCTGCATTACTGTGCAGCTTGTTAGTTTAATACCTAAAGCAAGCAAGATGAACTTCACAGGCTGAGGCAATAACTTTTATTAGATTACCTGGTAGAGCTGAACAAAAAGTATAAACTCTCAAGAACACTAGCTTTTCTTCATTGACTTAAAAGCTCATCTGTTTTTTTTCAGCTGTATTAGTTGATACATTAAAGCACATTACTTTTATCTATAAACTTATCCTGTCTGTGACTTTATAGATAATGGCTACACAAAGAAGAGCTGACACGCCAGCCTTCATTTCTGTCCTGTGTCACTATGGCTCTGCTGTTCTGCAGGACAAGCAGTGACCTGCTCACAGTGGGATCCGATCACATTCTCTCCTGAGGTGAACGACAGCAAAAACACAGCATGCAGAACAGGCCACCAAGTTTTTATTCATCTCCTGAAATAGCCTTGCAATTACAACCAGCCTCTCAGAGCTTTGCAAGTTTCCCAGCAAACCCACGGGCATTGCTCATTCTTCAGATGTTCTCTTTCTGTAACTCACTACTTTGCCCACACACACAGTCCATACACATATTCTGTAATTGTAACCGCTGTAATACATGTAGTTTGCTCTACATCCTTTAAGAATATATATATATTTTACGGAAATAGTATTTCCCTGTTTATGAGCTCAGCCCATTGTAACACAAGATCTGCAATGGAATGGCAGATTGTTACATACAACCAGTTACTCAATTCTACAGTTGCTAGCTTCTAGAAGAATTAGGTCTTTCTTGGTACTTTTATATGTTCACATTCCATGTAGAAAATGGAGAAATTGTGGATGCTCCATCCCTGGAAGCATTCAAGACCAGGCTGGATGGGGCTTTGAGCAACCTGCTCTAGTGGGAGGTGACCCTGCCCGTGGCAGGTGGGTTGGAAGTTGATGATCTTTAAGGTCACTTCCAACTCTAACCATTCTATGATTCTAAATATTATTTTTTTAAATCCTGAAGCTAAGGTTTGTGATAATGGATGGAAAAAAAATAACTTTCCTCATAAACAAAACAAAACCTGTATCAGAGACACATGTGATTATTTTTGTTTCCCCAAAATACCTTGGCCGTAACACATTCTGTAAATGTGGACCGCCATGAATGTTGTTCTTTATGAACAAACTGCTTGTTATTATCTCTGTGAATTCACTGGCTGTATTCTTCTGCTTAAAGAGAAAGAATTCAAAAAGATGTTCAGGGACTTGAAGAAGCCTTACCGAAAGAACTGAAGCTTTACAATGAAGTGAATTAACCTTGCAGTTCTGTTCCTATTTGTCAATTGTTAAAATAAATTCTAAATATAAAAATAAATTTTGTTTCAAAAATGAAACAAATCAGTATCTCAAACAGAAAATAAGCAAATCATCCTCCCAAGCATTCTAAGCACGAAAGTCGATAATTCTTTTAGACCTGAAACAATAACCCAACAACTTTAAAACAAAAAAATAAAAAAAGACAGAGACAGACATGCACAGTATAAATTCATTCAGACAACCAAGGTTACAGTGAAGTTCCTTCTCTTTCTTTCAGGCTGTATATCATGTGACATTTAAGCACTAAATTTAATTATTTTAGATCAAAGACTCATCTTTTGATAATTTTGCAACAATAATTTGAAAATACTACAGTAAAATGTCCTTATATGCATTAGCAAAAGTTCTGAACACTAAAAAAAGGCAAGACTTTTTCTCAGCAGAGTAACACATACATCTTTTGGAAAAATATTTTGGAGCACTGGTGTAAAAAAGGCCACATGTAATTCAGTTTCGAAGCAAAAAATCATTCCTTTAACAGACTATCTCTCACTTTCAGGACATACAGAATTCTGTAACTGATTTTCCAGGTGCTTCCTGCCAGTGTACTGTGAAACAGAAACTATCCAAAGTGGCTTGCAATAATACAAAAATATTGCTTTTTCATAGGTGAGATACTGTATGTCACTTCCTTTGTCCACAGTTTTAGTTTCATTCAGCTAGCAACAGAAGACAACAACAGACATATAGGAAACAAAAACACAGGATGAAGAGTCAAATTTTCATTTTAAATACCAAATATTATTCCAACACTGAGTTCAGAATATGCATTTTGAAATAATCTTCATATACATTCTTGCTGGTACTAAAGCACTGCTCTTATGGGTAATGAAGCAGGGACACCACCTGGATCTTAACAAGTAATACATTCAAATGAATTTTAACTATGGAAAAAGGCCAGAGGGAGGTGGAAAATGAATCAAAACTCTACTGTTCCAAAAGATGAGGTACACGAGTGCACTACAGAATCACAGAATATCAGGTATTGGAAGGGACCTTGAAAGATCACCTAAGTCCAATCCCCCTGCCGGAGCAGGAACACCTGGAGCAGGTCACACAGGAACGCGTCTGGAAGTTGCCTTCAAGTTGCCATGGTCAGTTTTACAGGAACACTACAAGGTATCTTTCACCCAGAATACCCAAGACAACTAGAGCTATGAAACAGTGACCCGGCAATGACTCTGTCAAAAAGCCAAGTAGAAATATGTACACTGTTCGTTTTATCAAGTACTCTCTCCTAAGTGTATGGACCCAAAGCTAATTAGGAAGCTTCCTAAAAAAATACATTAGTATTCAAACAAGTGATGCATTTAAGTTACCATTTTCAAGTTACAAAATTGCAAATTGACCCTGTAGTATTTTCTGTAAAAGAGCTGAAACTCAGGAGCCACTAGCCTTTAGATTAAATTGTGTTTTATACATATGTTGCATTTATAAAAACCCTCCAAAAAAGTGTTTAAGGATAATTTATGACTGATCATTTAACATTTATTTCATGTTTGGTATGTAGATTTCTGACTGTAATTAACAATGTACATGAATCTGTATTTGCAGCATGCTAGTATTTCTTGCCTGATTCCCATGTGTACGACAAGCATTAAGGGTTGCTTTCCTCCTCGGAAGGAAAAGTGAGTGGAGAATTTACTACCAAACACATTTGGGATCACTTATCTCAGCATCTGTTTTCTCCTTAATAGTAGAGCAGCAGTCAGGTGGGGATGGAATGAGTAAACAGTTCTCGTATAAGAAGTCTTCGTGCTGATAAAAATGCATTGGTTTACTATGGGTTGTCTTGAAAACATTTTTTTGCAGCACTGGGATTGCTATGTTGTGATTACAGGAAAGATGATCTATTTTCTAAAGGTGTTATTTATAGCTATAGAGGAAATTCTGGAATAACAGTTTCACTAACAAGCTAACTCAGCTTCAGGAAGTGTAAGAATGGCAAAACAGTTTGTAAAGCTCTCTGAATGGACTGCATGCTCTGAAAACTAGAGGGAAACCACTGGAAATCTGGCTAGAAATCACAGTAACTCTGCTTCATTTCAATCGAGCAAGAAACTTGCCCAAATACTTGGAAAAACTTGTTGTTGATGTTTTTTAAATGCTTTTGTTTACAAAACACCAATCGGTGTGTAAGTGGATTAATTTTCAATTTGCTTTTAAGTAACTACAAATTTAGCACCTAAGTTTGATTCTTTATACACTGAATCTCTTTTTCTCCAAGTGTAGAGAAACAGTAAAGAATTTAAGTAGCAAAGAGCTACTTAATTCACACTGTTACTTAACTTACAATACACTCAAAACATGGGTGCAAAGGGAAGAAGAGCAGGACACAAAAATCAGGCAACTTACCTCTGTTGCTGACAATCGTTTATCTCCATTATCACTACCAACACCTGAATCTGAGTCCTTTTTACTTGGGTAGATGTCATCAATGCTAGATACAAATAAAAATAAAAGTAATAAACCCCCCCCAAACAATAAAAAGCTATCACTGCATTTACCATTAGCATTCTGTCCTGGTTTCACTTACATCAAAGCAAAATTCAAACCAGTCTTAATGGTAGAAGGCAAAATAGTATAGTATGGGTGAAAACTATATGTTTGAAATCTGTTGACAATAAAATAGATCAGATGGGATGGCTGGTTATTGTCATGACTAATGAAAAAAAAAAAGGAATTAATCTGCTACTCTGAAGTTCATTTTTGTCTTTGCACTAAATTAAAAAACTTCACTACTAGCTAAGTAACACAGGAGTCCGACTGAAGTCATTTAGCCATGAGGTAAGTAACTAAACCAGTTGAACTCAAACTGGAGTCAACAGATTTAATTGTAACCACTGATGCATTAAAAACTGGTATTTCCCTGCGGCTTGAAGTAATTATTAACACAGAAACCTCCTTTTGGTGTTTTAAAATAGACTTTCAAATTTAAGATTTCCAAGAGGATTACTACAATAACGGCAGCTACTCTCTCTTCTGCTTTTGTTACCTTGTGTGACCTCTACTCGACTTTTTTTTTAAATATGCTTTATTATCCTCTCACTTGCAATCCTGAAAGCAGTAATCCTGAATTCAGATGGACACAGCAATTTAAAAAAAATAACTTAATCAACGTTCACATGAATAAGATATGTTCAATCCTAATATTAAATGATTGCCTATCAGTAAACATGAAGGATTTTGTGTAGAAATGGCATACTGGAATCCTAACCAGGTTATGTTTTTTCTTTAGAAGTCTGAAGTTATTCTTTAAAATAAAAAGATGGTAATTATTATGTGACAGAGCATTAGGCTGTTACCTACTCTGTACTGTCCCCTTATCCTAATCTGTTTGCTTCTATATGACCAAAATGTCATACAGGACAAGATACTCCTCTCAATTTTCTTGTAAACTAAAATAAAAAAGAAAACCAATCAGCAAGTGTTTCCCAAATAGAAAACTTACTCTTCATACTTGATCCTTCCCACTTTTGGCATTTTTCTGATAGAAGTCCACAAAGGTGTTAAAAACATACACAGATGAAAACAATTTGCTTGAAATCCTATCTAGATGACTAACAGGGAGATTTTATGACAGTTTGGGGGTTTTTCTCCCCCAGGGCGTTAGCAGCAACACCTCTATTTATTTACATCAACATTTTGTTTCTATTGAGCACTTGCCTGCAAAAATAAGGCATTATCTTACTTCCATTATTTATGCAGAATCACAGAATTATATGGAGTTGGAAGAGACCTCTAGAGATCATCTAGTTCAACCCCCCTGCCAAAGCAGGTCCACCTAGAGCAGGTCCCACAGGAACATGTCCAAGTGCGTTTTGAATGTCTCCAGAGACAGAGACTCCACCACCTCTCTGTTCAGCCTGTTTCAGTGCTCTGCCACCCTCAAAGTGAAGAAGTTCCTCCTCATGTTTAGATGGAACCTCTTATGTTCAAGTTTGTGCTCATTTCCCTCGTCCTGTCACTGGGCACCACTGCAAAAAGACTGGCCCCTTCCTCTTGACACCCACCCTTTAAGTATTTATAGGGGTTGATCAGATCCCCCCTCAGCCTTCTCTTCTCCAGAATAAAAAGACCCAAGTTCCTCAGCCTTTCCTCATAAGAGAGATGCTCCAGGTCCCTAATCATCTTTGTGGTCCTCTACTGTATCCTCTCCAGCAGTTTCCTGTCCTTCCTGAACTGGGTAGAGCTCAGAACTGGACACAGTACTCCAGATGGGGCCTCACCAGGGCAGAGTAGAGGGGCAGGATAACTTCCCTCGACCTGCAGGTCACACTCTTCCTCATGCACCCCAGGATGCCATTGGCCTTCTTGGCCACAAGGGTACATTGCTGGCTCATGGTCATCCTGTTGTCCACCAGGACTCCCAGGTGTTTTTCCTCAGAGCTGCTCTCCAGCAGGTCAGCCCCCAACCTGTACTGGTGCAGGGGCTTATTAGTCCCCAGGTGCAGGACCCTATACTTGCCCTTGTTGAATTTCATCAGGTTCCTCTCTGCCCAGCTCTCCAACCTACCCAGGTGTCACTGGATAGCAGCATGTGGATTATATAAAGATATATATAGCATTATTTATATATTAATATTCAGAAAGATACAGAGTAAAATAAACATATCTATAAATTGATGATGAGAGGGATGGAGCACCTCTCATATGAAGACTGGCTGAGAGCTAGGCTTGTTCAGCCTGGAGAAGAGAAGGCTTATGGGAGACGTTATAGCAGCCTTCTAGCATCTGAAGGGAGCCTACAGGACAGCTGGAGAGGTGCTCTTTGTCAGGAAGTGTAGTGACAGGACAACGGGTAACGGCTTTAAATTGGAAAAGGAGAAATTTAGGTTAAATACCTTTGAGCTTTGGGCTTTGAGCAACCCGCTCTAGTGGGAGGTGTCTCTGCCCATGGCAGGGGGGTTGGAACTTGATCTTTAAGGTCCCTTCCAACCCTAACCATCCTATGATGCTATGGTCTACGATAAATACTGCACAAAACAAGCCAGACAGTGAGATTTTCATACGTACCTCTCTTCTACAGGTTGTGGCAAATGCTGTTGTTCTATGGCATTAAGATACAGCGAATCTGCTGTTTTAATCTGACAGGCCTGTACAGTCAGATATTTGAATATATGCACCTTGCCCTTTGTACAAATCTGTTAGATAAGAAAAAAGTTGGGTTTATAAGTAGAATGAAAGAAAATTTTTTATTCCAAATTTCATTTAGCATAAAACTTCCTGAAAACCAACTGGCATAGTCACAATGGGTATGACAAAGGAAATGGATTTTATTAACTTATTTTTAAATTACTAAGAACTTCTTCAATTAGCAAATCAATTTTTTATGTACTCAGAGAGTAAGACAGAAAACAAGAATGCATTCTATTTTAAAATATTTAAATGAGCTTCTCACTGAAAAAGAATTACAATAGAATATACTGTAGGGCCTATTATTGACCGCAAACTGAATTTCAAAAATTAGTCAATAATGACATTTCATTAATCAGCATGTCCTTTGTACTCTTAGTCACCTTGTTTTTACTAGTGTCCAAGCATCATTGTGATGCACTGCACCTCCATTTTAGAATATTTTTTCTTTAACTTCACACTTCTACCTCAAGAGCTTGCTGAAACTTGCTCTGTATATTTTGAGTATAGCAACAGCATCAGCAGCAGTTATGAGAAACATTTCTCTGGTGTAATAAAATACTTCAAGTATTTCAACAGCTGTTGTTCTAGAACAATTGAAGCTTTCAGAGACGTAGTTCGAACCTACTATCCAGTAAGTCAACAACAACAAAGTTGTCCTTAAACAGCAAGCACAGGTTCCATTCATTCATTATCATAATTTCTCAGCACGGCCTACGGTTCGGAACAGAAGTTTGATTTCTTCGTGTATCACAGTCTATAAACTTACACTATAAATTCAGTTTCACATGGATTACTTTCTAGACCATCTCTGTATTTTTGAAGCTAATAGCAAATCCCTGTAGAACCTTCTAGAACAGGGCTCTTATTAACAAAGAGAAAATTAATCTCAATTCTCTTTTGCAAAATTATATACATATTCCAACATTAAGTGTCACAGGACACAGGAATAACAAAAATAAACAAGCAACTAACGGAATGGAAATGTTGTAGGCACATTTTTGTTCAAGCAGTGCACAGACTCACGCACAGAACATAAGATATTTTCTATGTCTTATTTAGATTTCAACAACTAATGTCAGTGACGACTGAGGTTCAGAAACCCACAGATGCAGGTGACATTTTATAGACTAAAATTTGTTATCGTCCACCCAATATTAAGGCACAATTTAAATTGTAGATGATACTTACTTGTGCTGGTGGAGACTGCAAAGGATTATTCTCAAGCAGTAATACTTGTAACTGCACCATCTTTCTAAAACAAATTGGAATTACAAGCACTTTATTGCAGGAGAAGTCGAACTTCACCAAGGGAAGCTGTACTAGTTCTAAAAGTAACAAAAAAAAAAAAGAGAAGGTGTTATAGCTGCATTTATTTTTTACATAAAATAATAAAATATTTCTGAATTAATCATCTGTTGCATTCACAGAAAACACAAATTCAGGCAGGAATACAATCAGTATTTACTCTGTTCTGAACTGGGAAATGAAGAGAGTGCTGTTGTTATACAAGTGACAATAAATTTGAAAATAAATGCTTTGAATTTTTTTTTCCCCTGAAACTCAGCTGACAGCTCCCACACTGCATTCACAGAAAAGCATTTGAGCAACTTAGAAGATGCCTAGAATCATAAAGAGAATTAATTTTAAAAAACACACTGAGTACCACCTAATGTTATATTCTGCAAGCTTAAACTGAAGAAATTCAAACACAAGGTAACTCCTACATTTCAATCCTATATACTTAGATGATAAAAAATACAGTCAAAATAGCATCAAAAGAGCTACCACAAAGGTAGTAGAATTTTTTTGGTTTTTTACCTTGGGGTAAAACTTCGAGGTAATTTCTTCTGACATTCAGTTCTTTTAAAGATTTCAGCTGGCCTATCTGCTGTGGCAATGCTGTGATTTCATTACAGCTGACATCCTACAGTGAAAGTAACAGAAACTATGAACTTTCATCTCCTAAATATTAAACAACACAGATGCGAAAGTGTAGCTAAATTTGTTATTAACATTTTATTAGTCTGAAAACATGCAACCATCTATGTTCTGTCTACACAGTGCAAACCTAGATACATGAGAAAACGTTTAGCCATTCCTTAAAACCCAGAGCAAATACCTATTTGAAGAACAATTTATTTTTTAAAGTTAATTTAATTTGTATGGAAACATTCAAAAACATTTGCTTGAGATGTTCTACCTTTTAGTTCATATGAAGAAGTCAGTACCATGATTATGTAAGCAATATGTTTGGGTGAAATGTAAAATTGCTATCAAGTGGTTCTGATTTTCTTAAAAAGGTTCTTGTTCTTCTAGAGAAATATTTAAGCAAGGATGTAAAAATAAAAACAATAGCAACAAAAACGCCAAAACAATAAACACCACCCAAAAAAAACCAACCACAAAAAAAAAAAAAAAAAAAACAAAAAAAACCAAACCCCAACAAAC
>VZTM01032496.1:12206-46676 GCA_013400555.1 Jacana jacana
AAAAAAAAACACAAAAAAACCCCAACCCAACGAACCAACCAAAACTGACATGAAATAAAGACAGATCTTACTTAGTATTTTACAGATAGCCAATATAGAGTTGTAAAAGGTACTCCTTAAGAGATTAGACTTGTTCTAAGCAAGTCTGATTTTGATGGCTAAATTCAACTGTTTTTTATAACCTAAATGAAACTGGAACCCGTCCCCATTTCAGCATTCCTAAAACAGTATAACTATTGTAAAGCCAAGCTGAAACCACAGAGTCTATCTATACTGAGCATAATTCCAAACAAGAAGTTTATATACAGTAGTATTACTGTAATAAATATTATGCTTTAATACTCTTGGTAACACAAAACTGCTACAAATGGGTACTAAAGATTAATTTCTTGGATTAAGTCAGTCTAAAACAAGATAGTTTTCAGGCACTAGCTATCAGTTTTGCTGCCGAATGCTCTATATTCCATGTGAAGTCAAAAGGATATTGAAACATCTGCTACATCCCAAGCAACCTCTAAATTTGATTAATGTTCTGATTATGCTTCTATTTCTGCATTATAAAAAAGAAACAGTATCTCCTAGTATGAGAGCTAAGTGGGGTAATGCCAAAATGTCCTGAATATCAAATGGAATACTTTTAGGACGTTCACTGCTACCCTCTTGGTTGTTTCACAATGAATTTATAAAGCATCTGAGAGCTATGGGACTACAAAATTTCTCAAGTCAGTCAGATTTCTAAGGCATCTCTTTTAAGATGGTTGCTTTAATAGTAGCCAAAAGCACTACATTATCTCTCTCTCTTCAAGTCTAAAAAACTAGTTCACAAAAATAACAGTAAAAGCAAAGTGTAATGAGGCAATGCTGTATCAGACACATTTCTTCTCATAACAGAATCTCACTGCTGCCAAAGCTTCCTTCCCTTGTCAAAACAGAGACAGGAAATCATTTTAGCTTTTAGAGGAGGAAATTAAAAATCCTGATTAATGAGTGCGTATTTTGGCCAAGTTGTTATAAAGTATTGTTAATTGCACTGTTCCCAGATCATTTATTTTTAAAGCTTTACTGTCCTATTTTTAATTTACAGACTTCATAATTAGATACTCATTTTTTAGAGCACAGTATTTAAATTTAAAGTCACCTTGCAGCAGAGAAACTCTAGACCAAGTGTACTTCTGCACACGCATCTGAACAAGTTAGTGAATTTCAGAGGAAGTGAGGCAAAAAAAAAAGAGCCTGGCAGTGTGTAGCCTTAAAAACAAAGTCCACTTGCAACCTTTCAAAACATCCTCAATAAGAGTGATCTGTTATGACAGCATGTCAGCGTTCACTAGATCTCCAGAGACAGTAGTATCCTTTGCCCTACTTCTTTTTTTTATTATTATTATTACTTTGTTTGACTAGCTGTGGAAAATGAAGACCTTAGAACATTATTTCAAGCTAATACTTATGCTCTTGACTATTATTAGACTTCAAGAGTAAGTCACAAAGACAGTGTTTGTCTTTCCTGTTACTTGATTCAAGAAATTAGATAATAATCAAAAAAACCCACAACCCATTTTCTACAGACACATGGATTTTACTGCATGCAGCCTGTGAAAAGCTGTAGAACACTTTGAAAACCTGAGGGTGCTTGGCAAAGTCCTAGTAAGACAAGATCTGAGTACAGTCAGGTGACATCTCAGGGCCATCTTAGCACCAGTACCATCTATGTCCCAAAGCAACAGTGTGCCCTGCCAGAGGGCTGGGCGTTGGTGTCACTCAAAGGCCACATGCTGTTCAGGCTGGCATTGCTCTCACAGAGCTGAATGTTTTGTGCAACCGCAGCATGACTTAATCTTGATTTTTTGATATTTTTTTAACTTTCTTTAAAGCAATGATTGCCTTATCTAAACTGTATTATATTATATATGCCAATACAGATAATCCCTCTCCATCCTATCATTTGCTTCCCCCAATACATCACAGTTTAGTCATTTCCAGCTAAATAATGCAACTCATTTCACTGGAAGTAGATGAAACACGGTGGCATCCAACTAAGTAATCAGGTCATCCAAACAGAACCGTGCCCAATTTAACAACTTGTTACTCACTTCACCCTCTCCTTCTAATCACAAAGAACCAGCATCAGACCCTTCTTCAACTTTCCTAATTCTTCTAGGATACCAAAGTGACATGTTGCTATAGCCTCTCATTTGAACTATTTTTAGAGCAGGAATTGTTGCGTTCTTCATAACAAAGAGTAACCCTAATTATACTGTAACTGAAAACCAGTATGAAAACCTAGTATTCCAGAAATGAAACATACAATTTGTTTAAAACAAACAAACAAACAAACCCTATCTCCTTTGAGTACAATCTACCCTCATATTCAAGCTTTTAATTTTCAACTTTTCAAAATTCTAAAATAAGGCTAAGGACTACCATTAAGCTAAGTACAAACTCCTGCTAAGAAATTAAGCACTTCTAGCATCAGCAATGCTAGTTCACCTTACTGAGAGGGTTCAAACTTAAAATTGGAAGGGAAATCCAATATGAAAGCACTTCAGCAGCTCTTTAGTAAAAATATTATCACAAAACTCAATTAATACAAATAAAACAGGTGATTTTGACTAGAGAGAATCAGGCCAAGTCTTTAAATTATTTCACTTGAGCCCCCCACCATTAAGCTAGGGTACATTTAAACTGGAAGCAATCAAGAGCTAACAGGTTCTAATCTTTGTTTATTATCTATTCAGTCATCCTATCCCCTAAATTAGAATGTGTTTAATAATGTTCAACTTCAATTATATATAAAACCAGAACCATAATCTTTCATTGAATCTATTTCAAGCCCAACAGAAATAATACAATAGCCTAACATTTTTTTAGTTTAATTAAATCAAAATCATTTTAGTAATCTAATGAAAACATCACACACACAAAAATGAACTGTGATAAGATAAATTAGTAATGCTAAAAAAACCCCAAAACAAACCTGATAGTATTTAGCTCATGTATAACTCAAAGGAAAGGTAACCCCCAAACCTCACCAACAGACAGATCAGTTGTAATAAATAACACAAGCCTGATACCACAGGATACTGTACAAAAATAATACTAGACGGAAAAAAAGCCCCACAGTTGCCACTTCATTCCACAAACGAAGAACCAGCAGCAAGCTGGGGTCTATAGCAGGTCAGCTCAATTTCTGTAACATAATTCAGTACAGAAACTACTGTTATAAAAATAATAATATGATAAAAGAGCACTTTCAGATACCAAAAAGATATGCAAGATAAAGGCAGTCTGTGGAAATGTCAGCAGTTGGAAGAAAAGTTAAAATACCATTGTTTTATTATGCATAAATTAGCAACGCCAAGATATAGTTTGTCGATTTGTGTCAGAAGAGGTCAAGGTGAACAGAAGTACCCAGAAGACATAAAGCATATGCCACAGAGAATTCAGTCTCAGCCTACAATACACAAAGAGGAAGATAGAAAGAAAGGGAAGCAGTCTCCTACGTCCACATTCCACATACAAACTTAAAAAAACCCCATGTGTGATTTTAAATTAATTGTAAGTTATGGCACCAAGATACACATACTACTGCTTGCAGAAACAGTAGTCATGTGAACAGCTTTGAAAACAAAAGGAATATAATCATTTTGTAAATCTGTTTAGATGGGTGTTCCAGGAAAGGAAGCTTGCATGACAGAAACAGCAAAATAAAATGAAAACAGACTGAGAGGACCATTATCACAAGTGGAATGCAATGTGGTAAGCAGATAGCAGTAACAGAGAAAAAGGCAGCAGAAGGGGAAGGTGCTGGTGAAGGAGAAAAAGCTTTGCAGAGCCTGAAGCCAGAACTAGGGACGTGAGAGAGCAAAACAGGGAGCCAGTGCAGGTGGGAGTAAAACTGGCAAAGATTATGAACTCTGAAGCTGAGTTTTGAATGCAGTAAGGCCAGTAACGTTGTTTAGAAGGGTCCTGAAGAACATAAAGGAAACCATTACTGCGATACTACCCAACATACTTGAGAAGTTCAAAAGTTAATTTTTAAACCTGCATTATAGTATTAGGCATTTGTTCAAATATACTTGCAAAGTGAATTTTACAGTTTCTAGTTAAATACAAAGTCAAAATAAAATAAAATAAAATAAAATAAAAATTAAAAAAAAAGATCAGTAACACCCAAGCTCCATTAACTGTTTTAGCTGACCTATCTCTTCTGGAAGGGAACCTAGCTTATTGTTACTTGCAATTAAGACTTTTAGAGGAAGACCACACAGGCAAGCCGGCAAAGAAGAAAGCTGATTTCGACTGCAACAAAATAACAACAACAAAAAAAACTATTAAAACCACCGGTAACACTCTACTGTACGCTCATATAAAGTCTGAGAGTTGTAAAATTCCTTCATTTTGATGGGTCGGATTTTATGCAGATAATTTAATTTTTCCAATAGCAATCATTAAGAAAACACACATCAAAAATATCTGCATCACTGACTAAGCAGTACCGTGGAATATTACCACTCTGGAAAAAATGCTTTATATCAGTTTAATAGTATGGTTGTCACCTAGTACAGCTTTTTCCCTTCCTAATAAATCAAGACAGTCAACCAGGACAGTATTTTACAAGTATTTAAACATTCCTATGGTGTTATATAGCAGTATATGAGATGTCTTTTGTTCCAACTGAAAGACAAATAAGTTACAGATAAAATGGTTGTTTTCTCAATTACTTCAAAGCACACTTATACTTGAAGATTACTTGGTACTTGTTATATGATTCTATGACATTAATCCAGGTAAATACAGCAAAAAATTCTGTGACCATCAATGGTTTGTTTCTTTCCAAGACTCATAATGAGCCATTTTATCTCTGTACATTACCTAGAATTGATATAATTATTTAAGTGACTGACGTGCCATTTTATTCTTCACACCCCATGAGGAGTTACAAGGAAAGGCAAAATTTAGTAAAAATCTTTCAAAAGATTTAGGTTCTCATTCTGGTAGCAATTACTAAAAGAAAAAATTACTGAAAGATGACAAATGCCATAACCCTTGTGATCTCCAGATGATTGAAAATATCAATTTGTTGGCATTCTTCCCAGAAGAAACTTTAAGCTAACAGAGTAACATATTAACTACTGTCTTTCCTAGAATATTTGAAGGCTTTCTTTTTCATGGATATAAACCTGTAGGAAAACAATGAACGGTAACTTAAAAGTGACATTCCTATAAGAACCATTTTAGTAAATTTCTGCATAACTGTTAAGGCTCCAGAGAAGACACATGCATGACTGAACTCTGAAAACAGATGGTAAAAATTGTCCTGTGTGGTTTTAGTAAGAGTTGCAACACCGAACTGAAATAAAAGGAAACAAAAAGCAAAATTCTACAAGTCTCAAAACATTTCTTCCTTAACTGAAAATCCAGTGGTCTACTACAAAATCGCATATAAAGATGTATACTCATGCTCCACATAACAGTCTCAAAGTGTTTTACAAAGTAAACAACCGCCATGTATCTGTTATCCAGGCTGGGAGACAGACAGGTAGCAAATAAAAAAAACCCAAGGATACTAAAAATGAGAAATCCAACTACTGCCAGCAGTAGTTGAAAAAAGGAGTCAATGCTTATTGTGGAGTCAGGATTCTCAATTCTAGCATCTTTAAAGACTGAGACATAACTTTTTAGAATAAGTTATGGATAGAAATAATTCTACAGAACTCAAATTAAGGAAGCCTACAACCTTAAAGAGTTACACTACATAGATCAGAAACCAAAAAAGAAAAAAATGTAAAAATAATTTTTAAGTTCTACAGTACTCAGAAGCAACCCACTAAAAGGTAAGGATCAGCACATAACCAGGGCAAGTGAGTAATAATTCATCATTAGTGTAAAAGGCATTTCTTTAAATAAAACATGAACAGTCTCTACAAAGACCCAAATGCTACGTATATCTCTCGGCATCACTTTCTAATTCTGTTTAACATATGGGTTCTGCTGGTAACAGGCAGAAAAATATTAATCTCAAATCTATAATATTTTGTTTGTCAAGAAGCAACATGGTTAGCTAGTCAAGGGTATCTTCCATAAAATCATAGGATGGTCCAGGCCAGAAGGGACATCCAAAGGTCATCTAGTTCAACATCCCCATGGTCAGCAGGGACATCCCCAACTAGACCAGGTTGCCCAGGGGCTTGCTGAGCCTCACCTTGAATATCTCCAGGGAAAGGGTCTCAAACACCTCCTTGGGCAACCTGTTCCAGTGGCCCACTACCCTCGTAGTAAAGAACTTATTCCTAATATTCAATCTAAATCTGCTCTTCTCCAGTTTGAAGTCACTGCCCCTCGTTCTGTCACTGCAGGGTTTTGTAAACAGACCCTCCCTAGCCTTCCTGTAGGCCCCCTTCAGGTACTGGAAGGCTGCTCTTAGGTCTCTCTGGAGCCTCCTCTTCTCCAGGCTGAACAACCACAGCTCCCTCAGCCTGTCCTCATAGCAAAGGTGCTCCAAACCCCGATCACTTTCATGGCCATCCTCTGGACACACTCCATCTGGTCCATGTCCTTCCCATATTGAGGGCTCCAGACCTGCACACAGTACTTCAGGCAAGGTCTCACCAGAGGGACCTCTTTCCTCCTTCAGAGAGGCTTTCCTTCTTCTACAAACTGCTTACTGTGTTCAACTAACACAGGGAAGGGCACGTCCAATTGAAGAGGAGATTTTAAACTGAGGGAGATGACCTTATTTGGTAAAACTTGAAAAATGTCCTTTCGTTTTGTCTAATTTATGTAGTATGTGAAATTAAGTCTGTAACTATTCTTGGTTTGTCACGATTTACACAAATTACAACACTACATTGAGTTCTACTTCACTAGATCACTACACTGAGTTCTAACTCAGCTTGTTCTAATTCCTAAATTTACTAGGACATTTAATGTAAACTTAATGGTTTCACCCAGTCTAAATTTCTTTAGCACTGTTTACACTAACAAACACTATTTCAAAATTTCAAGTCCTATTTCTTACATGTGTGCAGATACTCAGGAGACACTATTCTGTGCCAACTTTTAAAGCCAAATTTAGTGTTCCACAGCGGCCAAAACTGCAGTATGCTAACAGTACAGGAGGGCTTGAGAAACATCCTCAGAGTTTACAAAATTGGTCATCAATCACTTACAAAAATTATTCAAAAGCCCATGTGTCACTTTGATGCCAGCCCAAACTTTATTCTCGCAAAGACCAGATTACTGTATCTTCAATATTATAGTTATGTACTTAACTACAAAAACCTCTGACACTTTGTCCCAACTGAAAGTGCTGACATTCCCTCTCCCAAAAGAAAATCCGCATCCACCTGCACGTTAACCAGTAGCAATTCTCTATGCCAATTGGTATTTACATATTTCATGGAAAAGAGACAAAAGTGCCTGATCCTTTGCCTCTTCATATGAAAAAAGGCAGTAACTATACTTCTGCATAATAAGAAAATACTAGTAAAAAGTACCATGCTTTTCTCTCCATTCCCCATGAAAAAAGTATTAATCCAGTCTCTGTTCCTCCAGCTTTTAACTACAAAAAGTGTGTCGTTTCATAAAATTTATGATGAGAAGGGAATTAAAAGCATCCATTTTGAATTTGCTAGAAGAGTAATGAAAAGAAAGGGATTAATATTACTTGGCCTTTCTTTAAATAATTAGTTTTACATTTTGGCCTTAACAATGCCTTCACACAGAGCTGCATCTACAGCCAATGACTTTTTGCATTACAGCTTCCAATAAAATGAAAAATGTAGTCAGTTGTTCCAGAAACACATAAAGTGCAGACAAAAAACCTTAAACTTTTGCAAAGAAACAAAAAATGTCACAAAGTTAAACTTACCTCAAATTTAAGTAAGTTAGCATTTGCAGGTTTACTATGGCATCTGGTATAATTTTAATACAATTGTGGTATAGATTTAGTGTTTCCAGTGACACAAAATGGCACAACTCCGTAGGAACTTCAGTTAATCTATTCTTGGATAAATCTGAGAAGAGAAAAAGAGAAGGTACATTTTTTTGAATCATCAGAAATGTATACTTTGAGAAGTTATGCCTCTTCAGTAAAATAAGTTAATCCATGTAATCCTACAGTGAGACAGCAAATTAAGCCAATGTTTTTATTATGCAAAATATAACTAGCGCTAACCTTCACAATCTTGAAGTGGAACAGACTGCATATAAAAGAGCAAACACACAATTAAAGTTTATTCAGACTAATAAAACTTAATTATTTGCAGGACTCAATATGCTGAAGTAATATCTGCAAACCAAACCAAGTATAGATTCGAAACCTCATGTAATATGCCCAAAGATCTAGCCAATACACAGCTAGACATCTGTAAATAATGATAGTGTTTAGAGAAAACAAAGTTCACATCTCTAATTTTTTAAAATCAAAGAAATAAATTATTTGGGTAACTCTTCAAACTGACTTATATTTCCTAGATCTTATCAATAATAAAATCATGTTATCTATGAAAACAGTTAATTCCTTCAGAAATGTATTTATACTATGACAAAAGTATAAACATGACAACAATGATGGATTCCAACCTCCAAAGTGAATGCTTGCACCGACAGAACAGAAGCTTTTGATTTTTTACCAGTTATTCCTTCTTTCTTTCTAATTGTAAGGAAAATCACTAGGAAGAGACTGTTACTGAGCTTTGTTCCTTAACTACCACAGTATGAAAAATGAGGTATCATAATACTGGTGTGAGCTCAAGTCATAAAATAACAATGCATGCCAGGGTTCAACAGAATTAGCTCAAAAAAACGTTTACCTCTGTTGCAGAACAAACATCTCTTATCATCAGCATCTGTACAAATGCCACCTACCCTACCACCAGATGAGTAACATGGCTTGAAGTATGGTCACCTGTTGTAAGTGGAAGGAACAGGAATGTATGTAGGCAAAAAGCGAAATGTCTGATGGGAAGGATACAAGGGGGGGAAAAAAAAACCCAAAAGATGACAAAAGAGAACTTAATGATCTCCTCAATTCCTCCCTGATGCTATTTTAAGCCTCTTCCCTGATCCTTCAAAGCTTATTTCAAAGCTTACTTTCTCAGACTACCTAAAGGGAAAAGCAGCCAAAATATAGCAGATACATTTCCAGCGTGCTGATGATCCTCTCTTTAGGACCATAAAGCAATTGTTTTGCTTTTGTGACCAAACGGGCAAAAACCTTGAGATCTTTTTAACTTCCTTCGCAGTTCCAGACTCAGTTTGCTGCGCAGACGCACAGCTTGAGTTCAAAACTATCATCAGTAGGAAGGTTTTATCATTTTTATTTTTGTTCCTGTCTCCTGCAATGCGAGTTGAAATTCTGTACCCTCTATTCCCCTTGTCAGATTCCACTTCGCTTCACGCCGTTGCTTCTTCCAACAAAATGTTGGTTTCATTATTTTGTCCTCTGCCAAGACAGAGGCAACAGCCCATGAGCGCAGTAGCGGAGAGCAGCCCTCCTGTCCCAAACAGCCCTACGGTTGAATTGAACACCCCAACAAAAAGTATTCACTTTTAAGTTAGCAAACAGCAATGCTTGAGCTGCTCTGCTCTCTCTTACTAACTTTGATGGCAGTTAGATGCAGCATTACCTCAGCTTCTCCTTTCCTTCACTTCTGCCATCAAATGAAAACATTCCCTGTTTGAGAGAGAAAGCTCTTCAATGTTCCTCTGTTTTAGTGCTTTGATCCTCTACTGTTTTCTGTTTGTTATTGAGAGTACTTGTTTACCCGGGTTCCCTCTCCTGCTGCCTTCTTAGCTACATTTATTATCAGATATCAACAGAGGACTGCCATGCTATAACTTACTGAACCATGCAGGGGATTATTCATATGTTACAACTGGATTTAAAAGAAATTGCCTTTCTCCCTTTTAAAAGAAGTTCCCTTTTTTTAAGGTCACACTTTTCTGCAGTGACATTGACAAGTACATATTGCTTGTTTATGCCTTTAAAGGGGCAGGAGCAGCAAGATCCAGAAGAGTGAACTGAACTTCAGGCCTAGGCCAGAAGACACCCTGCATGGCACTGGATGGTACCCAGGGAGTGACCTCTCATCCTTCAACCGTACATTCTCAAGGGGAACGTGGGTCAAAAACTGTGAACATAAAAACATTATTTCTCACACTACCAAAATTGCAGCCTATCACCCAAAACCCCATCTTCATGTCCGTTTCTCATCTACCCTCACATTGAATAAAAGTGACTATTGCCTCAATGTTTGTCCTGCCCTTGAAAGATTTCTAGTACCTTGAAAAAGTGGAACAGCTGCTAGATTGATCCTGCTCCTATAATAGACATCACTGACAGTAAAATGCTTTTTATATTTTTTATATTATTACTGTCCTTTGTTCTCTCTGGCTTTAACTCTATTAATCTGAAGAAGGTCAGAACGAAAAACCCACAGATAACAGACAAATCCCTTCCTGTCACCTCAGGACACATGGGTGATGGGACACACTATGTACACAACAGAGGAATTCAAGAATTAGCTTACAACAAAGGAAGTCCATTATTTGTTATTGCCTAGTTATCACAGTTTAAGATTAAGACCCTTTCAACACTTGTATCTATTGTTGCTTCCTAAATAATAAAACTCCAGTTCTATTCACAGCATAAGGCAGAGGAATAAAAACTATAAATTCAATTTAATACCATTGTAATATAATTTAACAGAAAAAGAAGGAATTTGTTATTATCATTTACTGTTAAGAGGTAACATTAATACCAAATCCAAATGTCTTTGAGAAAGAGAGTTCTGGAACTGAATCTGAATGCTTATCCCATTTTTTAATTAGCGGCAATAATTTTTGCCAAAAACCAGACTTCCCTGATCAAATGGAAGCAAAACAGAGAGGTTGTTTTTATTGAATCCTAGAATGAATGTGAGCCTCTGAACATGATGCAGCTGTGAAGAAAGCCTAGCAGCTTTCACATGTCCCTGAAAATTCCATACAGAAAACCACGTCTTCAGAAATGAAAAGGAAAACAGGCTGCGTAACAGCTTTATACTGTAGCCTAATAGCCTATGCAAACATGGACAGAAACCTCCGAGATTTACATCATTATTCTGCCATTACTTTATACAACAGCATACCTTCCCCTCAAATTACTGCATCTTACAATTACTCAGTATGCTTTTCGGGTTTCCTCTGATTCTAATTAATTCTAGAATAAAATACAAGGGTTAAGCCTTAACGAAACCGCAGAAGCTTGTGAATGTACCGAGAAAAACAGTCCGCACGCATCTTGTTTCTGTCACAATTCATAAACTTTCAGAAAAATATTTTGCAAGGGCTTTCTTGTGTTCATTATTTAGGGAAAAAGTAGAATGCAGAAATGAAGATATTCAACAACATCTGAAAATACTTTTGTAATACAGAAATACTTTGATGGCAAACCTTTACTTCCTTACTGCTTCCCAAACCGCTGAGCTGCACATCCCCTTTGCCTCATTAATTTAAAGAATAATGCTTCAGGGTAATTAAAAATAATGATGTTACTGTACAGCTGAGCTTTTGCTACAGAAATTAAAATGAACAGAGGGATGTAATTTGCTGGTGTTGAAAGGAATTTTGATTAATTTGCTTATATTATCTGACACAAAAGAGATCTAACAAATTAATGAATCTATAATGGCAGAAGTATACTTCACAGTTGCCAAGACAGTAGAGGTAGGTTTCACCTGAGGTTACTCTTTCCTTTAACTTCCATTATGAAATAGGTAACACACCTAAACAAACATGGGGAGGCAGGCTATGCACTGGAGTGAGCTTTTTGTTTTAAATGAAATATACTATTCATTCATTATTTGTGACATCAAGATGTTTTCAAACTACATCTGGCTGCGCTTCATCTTCTCCTGCCAAGAACAAGTTTGTTAAAACTCCAAAATAAAGTAACAGAACACAAAAAAATAAGCAAGCCAGTTCAGAAAAATATTAGATGGAATCTTGATCTTTAAACGAGTCAGCACAATTCTGGCGCAACGACACGGCTTTTGTATGAGAAACGTTACTACGCTGGAAGCAAGACAGGAACTACACAAAACAAACACTTCCTTAACTGGGAGCAAACAATAAACCCCAAGAAGTTTAACAGAAGACTCCAAGCCTTGTTTGGGTGCCTGGCACATTGCACTGTCAGGGTCCACGCTGCCATCACACCAGTGACAACCGTCCCCATCCTCGGGGCAAAACCTTTCAATCCCTGTAGCTCTGAATGTCTATCCCAACGAAGTGCCACCGCTGAGTCGGACCCTTCTGACTTTGTGCTTCACAGGCAGACTACCACCTGCCAGTACACACACGGAAGTGGTATAAAACACTGCCACTGGAGAAACCAAAATAGCACTGCTAAAATAACCAGAACAACACTAGAAGTCATATAGTTACATTTCTTTCAGCAATGTTACCAAAGTGCTCCAATTTTCCTACCTTCCTGTAAGGAATATATTATTAAATATGCAGTATTAAATAAAAATTGCAGACTATTCAAGGGAGAGCTAAACAATTTAAGCCTTTACATCAGAACAGCAATTCATTAAACAAATATGCACATGCATTATTACATCACAAATCTCAGCCAAGAATTTTAACAGAAGCGGTATTATCAAAAAGCAGCGATTTCATATTTTCAGATTATTGAAACATTCACTATAAATTTCTACTTCTAACAAACAAACCTACAACAGAAAAGTTGGAATTATGCATCTATCCACCACCGAGCAGGAAATCTTTGAGTTAGCTCGAGAGAGAAAGATCTGACAGAAGAAATACCTGTGTTTGATATGGAGAGACTGGAAATCAAGAATTTGCAAGGTAAAAAAGAGTCACCCAAACAACCTAAACTCCACCCCACCAAGTTTCCTATTTTTGTACTCTTCAGCACTTATTGAATAAAATGCATGAATTATTTTGAAATGTATTTGCATTTGTGCTAAGATACCATTCAAGGTATTCAAATGAGGTGCCTGAATTTCAGGTAACAAAATTCAAGCAAATCACTGTAAGAGCCTGAAAGAAAGGTTCATCCTTAATTTAATGGGAAAATTATGCAAATAAGAACGTTGGGAAATACAGAAAGAAGTCTGTATATAGTATGACACAACTGTATGGAGCTTCACCTTTTAGACTATAAATTACCTTTCTTCTTACTAAGCTTTTAGGAAGCATGCATTTTCTGTTTTAGTTAGCTGTATCTTCATTGATAGCTGAACCCACAAATTGATGTCACCTTATCTCAGACAACCTTTGAAATACCTACTAAAGTGCACTTCAGACCTTCAGCAACAGTGTATCCCACCTATACTTGCAAGTGGTCTATAATGGTGCCCATCAGAATCAAACAATCAATGCTCTCTTGTGAAGCAATTGCTTCATTCTAGCTTCTCCCCCCTAAATGGCAGTAAAATGCATACACAAATGCCATATATTAGTCCTGAAAACACTATAATGCAACTATAAGCCGCTATGTATTCCTAAGGCACATCCTACACCTTGTCATTAATTCAGAATAACAGCGCACCTTGTCTCAAGTACTTGCCATCCCTATCTGCCAGGCAAGCACCAATGAATAATGTCCTGGAGGTATGGCCAGCTTTTACCGTGGTTGGCAACTTCAACAGACAGTGATGCTACACGGTTGAAAAACGAGGCAGCAAAGACCTCCACTGCCTCTGGCTTCTAATGCATTCTGGTTTTCCATGACAATTATGCCACAAAGAATGCATGGCATTTCTTCACTGAGAAACATTCCTATTTACGTGATTTAGCAGAGAGAAGTTTTTTGTTCTAATAACAGAGGACAGAGAATGCCCATTACAGTAAAACCAATTCTGCTTCTATATAAGAAAAACCCATACAGTACTCCATGAACTCAAGGTCTGCTGTTCAGAAACTTGTAACGGATGCAGAAAAAAGTAGCTCCAGTGCCAATTCCTGAGACAGCCATCATTACTGATGCAAGAACATGTCACATGTCAAAACATGTAGAATGTGCACCTCTCCCAGGCAGACATAGAAATGTAGAGACACTGCAAAAACTATTCTGAACAGACTCTGCTGTTTCACACGCACCTCCTTAAGCACTACTTTGTGGAGCACTGTCAGCATTTTTTTCTTTTCCAGCTGTCTCCCACTGTTAATTTAAGGATTAACATTGAAAACTTCCACCTCAAAGTCACAGGTAAATTCAAATTACACTACAGGTGTAGCAAGTTTCAGCTAACACTAGTGATATGCAACACAAGGCTGTTTTCAGTGTCACTGATAGTCAGAATTAATTCAGTTTATTACTTGTCAAAGCAACAACTGTCGTAGTAATTACACATATTCACCACAGTTATCAGGAGGGGACCCAAATGGAGGTTTTAGAGGGAGAAACAATGACTGAAGGAAACCAACACTCAGAGAAAGCATCTCGTACAGTCTGGCAGAAGTGTCACCACTAGAGGGGGTCCTGATCCCACAGACTTCGCCAACACCCTGTAATGTGTATTTTCCAACGGTGTCCTTTAAGATTCCATCCACACAGTATGGCAAGGGCAGGAACAGAAAGGCACACCTTACAACCCCCTAGCGAGCATTCCTATAAACCTATTGCCCACTGCAGTCTTCAAAATACGACAAGTGGGGCTACTCATTTGCAACCATCACTGCAGAAAACAAATATATAAACTGATTTCTACTGAGGTCAAGCCCTTACCAAAAAAGGTCTGTTATGAAACAGTCACATTCAAGTGACATTTTTACCCAGCCTTCCCTCAGATGACGCAAGAACCTTGAGGTATCTTGAGCTCTCTGTAGGTATAGCAACATTGGCCTATTTCAGACAAAAGTGCCATTAAAAGTTAGAAGATATATTTGACAAAGACCCTGTTTACAAACTAATTCCCCCCCCAACAACCTTCATCTACCATTCTACTCTAAATCACCCACCACTCCATTACAGAATCCATAGCCTGCTTTTCCACAGTGCCCTATAACCCAATAAAGCACATCCATGCATAAGAAATGCTTCCAACAGTTCTTCTCAGGTAGTACTCTAGCTAGCCTGAGCAGCAGTCAAACAGTACGAGCTACCTCTCCCAGACACCAAAACTTTGACCAAACATCACTTCAGGGTCTTCCTCTGTGTGAAACAAGGGTGGGAGAAGGGTGGAGTAAACGGGTAGCAATAATCAAGGAAATGGAAGCATATTCTCATGATTAGCTCCTGGTATGCTCCAATTCCTACGTGACAAAGAAAAGTTCTCTGCACAAAATATGGTCAAACCAGTGTCACAAGCCTGGAAGAACAAAAAGAAGGTTTATGCAGCAATCTACCTCATTATTGCATCTACCTTTAGGTGGCAAAATAAGGCATTTAAATGTGTCCTTTATCTTCTATTTCTTCCTCTTTAGCATAAATGTTTGGAGTCAAGATTGGCAGAAAAAATTATTCCTGAAGGGGCTCTGCTTACATCCCGAAGATGAACACGTTGTGGAAGTGCCTGAGACTCCCTTAAAACATACTGTAACACAACTAGATTCTTTCTGCACATCTCCATGTAGGTATGAACACCTTTAGGACTCTGGTAGGTTGATCTTGGCTGGACACCAGGTGCCCACCCAGCTGCTCTATTACTCCTGCTCCTCAGCAGGACAGAGGGAGAAAACACAATGAAAAAGCTCATAGGTCAAAGTAAAGTAAGGACAGGAAGTCACTCATCAATTACTGTCACAGGAAACACAGACTTGACTTGGGGAAATTAATTCATTGCCAGTTAATAACGGAGTAGGATAGTGAGAAATAATAGCAAACCAGAACCACCTTCCCTTCATCGCCCTTTTCCCAAGTTCAACTTCACTTCATGACCCTCTTACTTCCTCCTCCAGCTCCCACCTCCCCCAGTAGTGCTGGGGGATGGGGAATGAAATTGTGGTCAGCCTGTAAACATTTCACCTCAACCACCCCTTCCTCCCCACGTTCTTCCCCTGCTCCACCACGGGTCCCTCACATGGGTTACAGTCCTTCACGAACTTCTCTGCCATGGGTCCCTCCCACAGGCTGCAGTTCTTCAAGAACGGCATGAAGTGCAAGAACTCTGGCATGGGTCCTCTGCATGAGGTACAGTCCTTCAGGAATGCACTGCGCTAGCACAGGTCCTGCTGCAGCACAGACTCCTCTCCACGGGCCATGGTTTCTGTTCAGAGTCTAGTCTAGAGTGTGGGCTCTCCAAGGGCTGCAGCTTTCTTCAGTACACTTCTGTCTGCTACAGCATGAGGTCCTCCATGGGCTCCTGGGAGAGAACTTACATCACCATGGTCTCCTGCATGAGCTGCAGGGGAATCTACGCTCCAGAACCTGAAACACCTCCTCCCTCTCCTTCACTAACGCTGGTGTTTGCAGGACTGTTTCTCTCACATTTTTTGCATTCCTTTCTCGTACAACTGCCATGTGAGAAAGCATTTTTTACCTTTTCTGAACTATGTTACCACAGAAGTGTGACCAGCATTGCCAATGGGCTCAGCTTTGGCCAGCAGCAGGTCTGTCTTGGAGCCAGATGGAACTGACTCTGACATGGGGGCAGCTTCTGGTGTCTTCTCGGAGAAGCCACCCTTGCAACCCCCCTATTACTAAAATCTTGCCAGACAAACCAAATACATGCACCCAAACACTTGTATCATGAGATGGAAAGAACCACTAGACAGCAAACACCCTCCTTCAACAGAATTACCTTTAATAACATGTGGTACGGAACCTAGTTCATGGGCCTGGAAGCATTCCATCTCCCACGTCTTCCGTATAAGAGGGAGGATACAAGTCATTAATTTTCACTCCTTAATAAACAACCAACCCTGTGAAGGATCAACGAATTCTATCATTCCAGTATAGTACTAGTCAGCCTCAGCAGGACTGAAATATTTCAGGTGTTTACTCAAACACAACAGCAGTAAAAAGTAATGTTCAACCAACTGCAAAAACTTTAAAAACTGTTCTTCGTCATTTTCAGCCTCTATAGTAGGTTGGTGGAGAGAACTGGGGGAGCAAGAACTGAAGTGTTCACATCATACACTATCCAGCTGAGCATCTTCACTGTATCAAATTACATTTCAGTTGTCTGCCTCGGCTCTTCATAATGCCACATGAAAGGAAATTTGACAGAGAACACCCACTCATATGAACGGAGGTCCTTCCGCAGCTCCTCAGTGGAAACAGAAACTAAAAGTATACCTTGATACTGAGAAGTCCCCAAGATTAACTTCAGTCATCACAGACACACTTTAACGATTAGCATGGAATGCTGTGAGGTCAGGTAAACTGTGGGCTATAAGAGGACTTCCCAGGTATTTTAGAGACTTCTCACAGGACTAAGACTTGGATTATGAAATTCTTTTCTGAAAGAAGAATACTGACCACAGAATTCACCAAGTTCAAATAAAAAGGTAAACTGCATACAGGGCACACAACCTTGTAACTTACTTCCACCTATTGGAAAACAGGGATAGACGTGAAACAAATATGTGATTTACATTCTATCACAAAGATGGTGGTGGATCCCTACACAGATGTACGCTAGTGTCTTCTACTGCCAATTTCTTATTTTAGCAACAGAAATCTCCTTTCTTAAAGCTGTCTATTTTTGAAAGCAACACACCTTCCATTTCCATGAGGAGATTCCACACGATGCCCTCAAAACCAGCAGGATGTCATCTAGTGGTCTACAACCTTTTGCAGCACACAGACAATACAACTGGAAGGAACAAGCAGAATTCTGTGCCAAGTTTTATTTTTCATTCCATCCTCTATTTTAAAACAGGAGAGAACACTATTTATGCTATGAATTATCTGCTTTGGTGACCTGCTCCAAGAGGACTTCACATTTACCATCTGGCAGAAGTAGCACATAAACCTGTTCCTGTGAAGTAGCTCATTTGCCTGCAACTCTGAAGATGATTATTCTTCACACCTGTCAGACTAAAACACTAGATTTGTTTCTTTTTAATTCATTTTTATACATGAACTGACTCAAATCCTGTAAGAATATTTGCTGCGAACAGGTAAACGAATGGAAGTTATTTGATCTTTGGGTATATCAAAGGTGTGGGGGTGAAGACACGAAAAAAGCTACCTGATGCTCATTTACAGTGACATGGAAACCAGAGTATTACTCATCTAATCACTTCCCTTTCTGCCTGCCCATCTCCCACAGATGCCAGGGTTAATCTACCTTATCTAGATTGTTCATGTATTTCTCCTGCAATGGTTCTTGAAGACAGCACAATGTAATTATAGCAGTTTATCAACACAAATCTGCTTTTTACCATAAAAGCTGACTTACACTATTGAGCACATCCTTAAACAATGAACTGATTATATGGCTATTACACAGGAAAAACATGAAAAGATTTTTTTGAGATTATATGTGAAATTATTATCAAATTTGAAAGAAATGGCTAAGAACTACTTCAGACTTCTAAACAAGAGGAATCTGTGAAAACGTTACCATAGACTGAGGTACCGGAAAGAAAATCTTGGAACAAATAAAAAAATTAATTATAATAAATGACCAAAAATCAGATAGCTGTTGCCAGATTTAAAAAAAGAGAAGTATTTCCTTGAACTGAAAGCAAAATAAGCACAGTACATACCTCCTCTGTTCTTAAAAAAATACCCAAACAAACTAAAAACCACCTAGCTGGAATCTCTAGAACTACAGACTAAGATCTGCACAAAGATCTCTGTCCTATGAAACTGTTCCCATGACTCTTTTTTAAGTTTAAGACCATGTTTCTCAACCCTTTAATTTTTCTTTCCTTCAGCATCAAAGAACCTTGCCTTCTTTGCGAGAAACAAAACCAAAACAGCTATCTCATCCAGTACACTGCTCTCAGTCAGGGGAGGAGCTGGGGCTGATGGATAACACATGCAACTTTTTTGTTTTCCACTTGTTTTAACAAGTCACAGTTTACATCAGGATTTTTAATCTAACATGAGACATCAGATACACAGACTGCAAAAAGACTGTGGGGAGGAAGTAAAACACACACACTCACCCTCTACTTATAAATAATCCAGTGCCTGTGACCAGGCAGACAGCAACCACCTTACATTTGCCTTAATACTTGCTGGGGCACAAAGGTGGGAATAAGCCAGCAGGCACCTGAGAGTCAGTCTGCAACTACAGGTAAACATCAGAGCTGTTGATATGGAAAAAGCGCACCACAATGTGCATTTTGAAGGGACAAAATAACGTTTCCTTCTGGTTTACTTCCTTCATATTGGTTTGGGTGCTGTGATTTTTAGGGCACGGGGTGTAGGGGGATAGGATCACTTCAGAGTCTTCCGAAACACACACAATGACTAATCGTAGAATCACAGAATGGTTCAGGTTGAAAATGGCATTGAGTTCCAATCACCCTGCCATGGGCAGGGACACCTCCCACTAAACCAGGTTGCAAGGCCATCCAGCCTGGACTTGAACACTTCCAGGGATGACCAGGGGATAATTTCCCTGGGCAACCTGTGCCAGTGTCTCACCACCCTCACACTAAAGAATTTCTTCCTTATATCTAATCTAAATCTCCCCTCTTTCAATTTAAAACCATCACCCCTCATTCTATCGCTCCACTCTCTGACAAAGAGTCTTTCTCCATCACTTCTGCAGGCCCCCTTTAAGTACTGGAAAGCTGCTATAAGGTCTCCCCTCAGCCTCCTCTTCTCCAGGCTGAACAACCTCATCTCTCTCAGCTTCTCCTCATAGCATAGGTGTTCCAGTCTTCTTATCACCTTCATGACTCACCTCTGGACCTGTTCCAACAGGTCCATGTACTTCTTGTGTTAAGGACTCCAAAGCTGGATGCAGTGCCCCGTGAGAGCAGAGTAGAAGGGGTAGAATCACCTCCCTCAACCTACATGCTCACCAACTGAGCCTGGCCTACAATTTTTGCTTCCAGTGCAGGTAAGTTTCTGTTTCTTTATTTAGATTTCCTGAATGGTATCTTGGAAAGAAAGTAACTTCCACCTAACATGCAGAGTAGTACAGTACAGTAATATTTTTTCTAAGAATCACTTTGGACTGAGTTCTCTTTCTGAAGGAGTTTTGCTCTGCTTCTACATGTATCTTACCTTGCATCTTCCTCTTTGCTTGATGGTGAATGTGTTCTCAGTGTGGTAACACTGGGTTAGCAATGACACAGAACAGGATGTGTATAAAGTGAGAAAGGGACAGGAAAGCATTAATATGCCCTATCAATTGATAATTATAAAAAAAAAATACAAAGAACAACCTACTCTGAGGTCTAATCCTGAGGAGGCTACAATGGCTAGTTTATTCAGTCCCATATAGGAGATCTATAGGTAGATAATAAGTAGTTCCATGAAGAGCAGATGGACAGCATTATTTCTGTTTAATTATCATAGCCTGATGGGTAGAAGGAAAATGTAAGCCAGATCTATTACACTTAGATTCAAGAAGTCCTGCAAGCACAGTGTACACTATTGCTATATTTAAAAACAAAAATGTTTTACTCGATCTGCTCTTTTCCTGCTGACAGAATTCAATAATGCTCTAATGAAACAGTTGTGGTTATTAGCCTTATACTACCACTGCTATTACTCGGTGGCTAAACTCCCACCGAATTCCAAGTCAGAAATCTGAAGTTAATTCAATTTTTATATCATTAATGCACTGCAAAACTCACTGATTCAGTAACTGATGCTTTTAATGGTACACCCTAAACTTTATCACTCAATAACTGACATTTTTTAACTGTAACTTCAACATGGTCATTTAGCCAATTTTGTCACCTTTCAAATACTACTAAAAGGACTCCTAGCAGGACTTTGACTGTTACCAAATGCATTCTCATGACTTATTATTTGAGTGTCAAGTACCAGTAAAGTTACTCCTAACGAGAGAAATGTGGTTTTAATTAAAAAATTGCATGGCATTCTGCTCAGATTACAAGTTCTTTTCTGCATAAGAAAAGGAACAGTCTTGCATTCTTGTCTAACTCACTCTCAATTCAGCCTCTTTCTATTAAAAAGAAATAATAATAAAAAAATAATGCCTGAGAGTTTACAAGAACCTCTAAAATTTTCATTTGGACTTGTTCCAAAACTGAGTACTCTTTGTGACTCAGGCGTATCCTTCTCGGCTCTCATCCCTTCCCTTTCTCCACCTGCCTTTTCAAAAATTTGGATAGGAAATTCATTCTGAGAAGAACTCTAAAGAGATACACTAACAAAGATACAATTATAAATATATTTTCATTTTTTTTAAAAAAAAAAAGAACTCTGAATGTTGATTCATTTCAAGCAGCAATTCTCTGATGGCATTACCAAATATCCCCATGTGTTTCCTACATTTACTTAACGAGAGTTTCATCTCTGACATTTGTTTATTCAAGATTGACACAGATAGCAAAAAATCAACTCTAACACCCAAAGCTGCTGAGGCGGCTTACGCTGAGCCCTTTGCCAGCACACCTGCAGATACACAAATGGTGTTACTCAAAAGACTATATTATCACAAAGTTATATACACTGTGCAGGATACTGCACAACTGTTGTGCTATAAATTATCAGTTGATCTGTTTTCCATATACAACAGTATTTGATTTCACAGAAAGCTAATTTTAACTGTTGACTGAGCACCAAAATACCTATTGTATACCACGCTCTCCTAACAAATGGAAAAGGTTAAAAGGTTGGCAAAACTTTGTTGAAAGGTTAGTTTATGCTTTTAAATCAAGCACCTCAAGATTTTAAAACACCAACAAGCTTAAGATTAAGAGATATTCTCTCTATATATATATATCATCTGAAGTCTTTCTCCAGAAACATTTCTAGATAAACTATCCTATAGCTCTCCCCAATGCCTTACATGCAAGAGGCTTTTTCTTATTCTGTAGCCCACTTCCTATGTAACTGTTCACACGAATGTGTAAGGTTAAGAACCAAGACTGTGCTTTTAATAGTCTCTCCTTCCATCTTCTTCCCTGTGATACATTCATGAGAACAGTATCTTCTCCCTGTCATTCTTCAGCAAGAATAAAAGAATAAAAAGTACATTCTTCTAGTTTCCTCTTGTTACGGTTTCCGGGCCATCCAAGTACACCTATTCTGCATCTGTTTCAGTTCCAAGTGTTCCTCCTTGAACACAAACGGGACATAATCCTCCACAGCAGAACTACATTACACTGTTGTCATGTATAACCTCATTAAGAATTTCTAATTACTACTGAAACACACCTTCTGATACAGCCTTGGGACAAAATCAGGTGTTTAAGATTTGTCATGTTATCAGCTTGTGACTGTCTTTAAAAGTGTCATATCCAGGTTTTCTTCCTTTACTAATTAACCAGTGCTGAGCTCGTGATTTACAGAAAATGCTGCGCTTATTGGCTCTTTAAATGTTCAGCTTCCTTTCTTCTGGACCATTCTTCATACAGCAACAAATGTTTCCAACACTGCATTCACCTTGACTGTTGTCCTAAGTCTGTGTTCTCATCACAAAGTAAGAGTGCTTAAGAAACAACACTGAGAAGAAAAATCAGACACTCAAAAATATTTCGTTTCTGTAACCAAGTTCCCTGTCAGAACTTAATTTCAACTGAATTAGGTAACTTAAGAAGAAATCGGAAAAACAACAATAACTACAAAAAAGTGGGTTTTGCTCACAAACAAAACTGTAAGCAACAGTTATTTCCACTATAGATTCATAGCAGTAAAACGTTACGCAGGCTTAAGTGTATCTGGCATTACAGCTCTCAGTTGTAATTCCACAAACACCAGCACGCACAGAGGAGGAAGGGAACTTAGTCTTTCCTTCAGACATGAAGAGTGGAGCCACTTTAGAGACCGTGGCATAGACACTGGGCAACGTGAGCAAACTAAGCGAGAGGAAAAAGGTTGACACAGCATCTTGACCAGCGTCCCCTTCATCGTGCAACTTCAGGAATTATTAGTTTTTTTCTAATAATTCTAATTATTATATTTTTCTACAGTAGACATTACCATAGTCTAAACATGCTTTGGTTTTCTGTAAAAGAAAGTATATTTCAATTCAAATAAAACACAACTGTTACAAAAACAGCTCTTCACTGACCAGAAGAAAATAAGGCGGAAGATATTTCAATCCTTGCATATGCTATACTTATAAACAAACATAGGTAAACTAACAAACAAACACCTCTCAAAAGGACCAGTGTCACTAACATACCAAGTCTTTAAGCTATAATATTCTAAATATTATTATTACAGGTAATTTATTATATGTAAGTAAGCGATTGTATGAAAAAACCCTAACCTCCTTAAACACGGAAGTAATGACTTGAAGTCTCTAGTTATATATTTCATTTCTTTTGGCATATGAACATAAAGCAACTGATAAAAAGCTTATCACTGAGTTGCCTCAAGCTGCTTCCAGTTGTAGACAAGGGAATTTATTACCAGCAGGAGTAGTCTGCATTTTTAAAATTGTTTCTGCATTCTTTGTATACAGATTGTCAAATTATTTGCATGTGGCAGACTCATGTCATTTCCAGCTGCTGCTTGCCCTTGCTGTTTGGCACCAACATATAACAACTTTCAGCACATGGCCACTGAGCAGCATTATCTCCCAAAACCACAACTAAATAAGCTAAACCTCTCTCCACATCATTAAAAGGTATAACAAATACCCCTGCTCCTCCGGACTCAGTATTGGGGCCATTTCTGCTTAATATCTTTATTGATGATCTCGACAATGACAGAGAGCACCATGAGTAAGTTTGCAGATGACACTAAGTTAGGTGGGAGTGTTCATCTGCATGAGGGCAGGGAAGCTCTGCAGAAGGACTTGGATAGATTGAATCGATGGGCCGATGCTAATGGCATGGGCTTCAACAAGGCCAGGTCCTGCACTTGGGCCACAACAACCCCATGGATGGCTACAGGCTTGGGGCAGTGTGGCTGGAGAGCTGCCTGGCAGAAAAGGACCTGGGGGTGCTGGTTGACGGGCGGCTGAATATGAGCCAGCAGTGTGCCCAGGTGGCCAAGAAGGCCAATGGCATCCTGGCTTGTATTAGAAATACTATAACCGGCAGAAGAAGGGAGGTGATTGTCCCCCTGTCCTCAGCACCGGAGAGGCCACACCAATCCAATAAAGCCAATATTGATTTTGCAACATGACTAATCTTGCACTGAATTGTGAAAATTGTGTTCAAGTACTTTATATACTGATTATAAATAATAAAAATTTTTTTGGTGTACTAAATGTATTGAACTCTGAAATTCCCTAACTCCACTCTAATGCTCAGTGAGCTGTAAAATTCACTTAAAAGTTAACCAAGTCATTATCTGGGTAACATGAACATGGAAAGGATCACACAGATTGACAGGTAACCCACACAGTACTCACATTAAGAGTTCAATCAAAAACTTGTCAAACAAAGGGAAAAAATACTCCTGATTTTTAGACTAGGCTATAAATTATTATCCATTTTGCATTTTATGGATAAGGTGGTGGTTATTCTTTTCACAGGACAGATGAAAGGAAAAACCATTCTAATTAGTAATCTAGAACGCCTTTCACAAGTCAGAAAAGGTTCATGGACTTCACTGTGTCTTTCAGAATTAAAAAAGGTTTCTTCTCAAATTCAGCCCACAGCATCTGCTCATCCAAATTTCTTCACAAATCCTCTTCAGTTTGCTTTGGCAAGATTCCTTGGCTGCACCCTCTCGACCGAGGTTATGTGACCCGTAGTACTACCCCAGCCATAGCAACCTCCCAAATGTGCCAAACCAGAAACTTATGTTCCCTAGGTTTTCTTACCAGCCACCCAAACTGTTATCAATACAGTGAATTAATTCTATTTGAAGCTTTTCACAATGAGAACAACCAGGCATTGGAATAATCTCCCCAGGCATTCTATGATTCTACGAATTTCCATACAACCTTTGGCCTATTTTCTACAGAGAGAGAACTACCCATCGTTCCAGTAATGAAAATAGTATTTTTAAAATTTTGCTATCTTGAATTCCAAGAATTAGAGGAATTATTTTTTTCCCCTTTCTTAGCGGGAGTTTTACACATGCATTAACTAAAAAAAACCCAAAAATCCACACAAAAACCAAACCCCAATTGACTGAAGCCATTTGGAAACACCAAGGAACTGTACAGATTAACATATCCCTCTTTAAACCCAATGGCAGGGCTCAGAGGATTTATTTTTCATACTTAATTTGTAATTCAGCCTGGAACTCCGATATCCCTGGAACTCTGATATCCCCCTGCCATGCAGGGACACACATGTCAGGGCAACAGGTCAAAGTACTTTCATTCCACCCTTGGTCTAAGCAAAATCTGCATTTTGGTATATATGTGACTGCAGATTACACCACCCCGATTTACATTTCATACCAGCACTGTACTGACTGATTCCTCTCCAGGACAGTTTTCTAACACACCAACAATTACACATTTTCAATAGAGCAACATGGTCTGTATTTTCCTAGAACATCACAAACTAAGCCTGAAGACCAGAGAAGTTGCCTAAAGTCAAAACAAATAAACCCAGCCTCTCTTCTCTTACCTGTTATGAGTAAAAATAAAACTTCAAACCCATGCTATTTTATGGCTCCAGGAACAGCTAAATCATATGCAGATGAAAGTGCCCATATAAACTTAATGTACAAAGTTCAGGAGGAGTTTAAATGTCTTCGTTTTAGCTCACAATCAGGTGATACACAAGAATGAAAACAAGACTGTTGTGAGACAGTTTTCAACTATAAAACTTCTGAACTTCAAAGTGATGAATTTATGAGGGAAAAATGTTAAGTGTGCTATTATTAGTCATACTGTAAATTTATTTATTTACAGACAATTACTTTTGCCAAGAAAAAGTAAACCTTGGATCCTTGAGGTCCCTTCCAACCTGGTATTCTATGATTCTATGAATTGAGCTGTCTCAGCTGTTGCTTTGAACGCTTAAGCATATCATCTATGGCAAACACTTATGGCAAATTAACAACTCAAGAGAAACAAAGAAGATAGAAGTTCCCAACACTGCTTAAATTCAGTACAGGCGAAGTAACAGCAAAACAAAACCACATCTGGAACTTAATAATATGCAACAGAAGTTTAGCTTTATTTTTATACCATTGTTTCCACAGTACCGCAAGATCACTCAAGTTTACTGTGTATATCTAAAATATACTGCTTTATACTCTAAATGAGCAACTTCATAACTAAAAACTGTAATGAACTTTTTATTCCCTATAGAAATCAAACTTTAGGGTTGCTACACTTGCTGCCAGGAGGCGAGAAGATGTTTAGATGTAGTACCTATTACAAGTGAACTCAGCAGAATGAATTCAAACCATATTGGCATCAAAATGTGCCCAACCAGCTAAACTCCTGTAAACTGGGAGTTCCAAAAAGAATGTTTGAGTTACTGTATAAAATATATATATACTATATAAAACTGAAACTTTACTTATATAGTACTGAAATTAAAAATAACTTCACAGAAATGTAATAAAATTGTTCTGCAGAGGTTTAGGAATCTAAATTAGGGAATAAAGCAAGCTTTAAAAAGTTATGAGAAGAAACTCCAGAAAATATTGCTTTTTCTTATCATTCAAGCTTAATCTAATCTTACAATTGAAAAGTTCCCACCTACATCGCTTCCAGCAATGTTTTTACCAACTATATTAAAAAGAGTTTGTTTACCCACTCTGAATCTAGTTCCAAAGCAGTGAGAAGTTAAGAATGCCTCAACATTCCCCTTATCTAAATCATACAAATCAGTAACAGGATTTTGAGCATGCAAGTCAATAGAAGAGCAGATCACTGAGCCCTCTGGCTTTATTCCTCTGGAACTACAAGATGAAAAACAGGCATGGGTCAAATGAGAAGAAGATACAATAAAAGTTACCAGGGTCAGATTGGAAAGCTTTTAGAAGCTTTAATTTTTCCTAAATGTGCCCAGCTTTTAACATTTATTTTGCAAGCTGTGAAGTAATTCTACCCCAATCAAATGGAGAACTTAAGAGCAGCTGTTCAACTCTACATAGACAGATCTATATTCTTGGTAAGTCAATAATGCTGTTTGCATTCTTTAAGTCAAATAGCCGCCTGCTAGATCATGACCTAGCTAAGAATTACAACTACACAGTTTGATAATACTACTACATTTCCCATGGCTGTAATGACAAAGGCCATTTTTAAGTGTGGTCAAACAACACTGACGCTGAGCAACCCATGCTACGCAGGAAGATGAATGAAGTATAAAAGGATGCATATGGTGGGTGAGAATCTAATTTAACATATCGAATAATGGGGTTGAAGGCATGGAATACAAAACCTCCATCCATCCATGCAAGATAGATACTTAGGTATATGACGCAGGAGATAAAGTTCCCAGAAAAACTGGAAGTGGTATTAGAACATTTTCACTGTTCTCAGTATGATTAATGCTTTTCTGTACCATAAAAAGAGGCATTCAGCAAGCAAAGACGGATGACACATGTTCCTCCCCCTTTCTGAACTGCCTGTTACTTCAGAGGATTGAGTTATAATAGGTTTATGAAAGAGCAGTACAGTGTTCAGTATCAATTGTAAAAGTAATTGAAACGTTCAGAAAAGCAAGCAAGGAAGGAAGCATGAACAAACCAAATAGTAAACAACATCAATAACATTCTATTTTGAAGACTGCATGGGCTTCTCGTGGGCTCTTTACCAAAAGAATATGGCCAGAACTAAAAAGGCCGGAGAAGAATGAAAAAATAATAATAAAAGCTTTGGAATAATTCCCATAAAAAGCAAGATTGAGCTGTTTAAGATTCTTCAGGCTGGAGATAACATGGTGGAAGGAATACGAGAGTCACGCAGGACAGGAACCAATATAGTCAGTAGCACATGACAATTCAACTGTCTCTATAATACAAGGGCCGGAAAGGGGTGGAAGAATGAAAAACCCCAACAAACAGCAAAACAAAACATGGATCTCCTTACAAGAGTTTACCAGGATTCAAAAAAAAACTACTCAAACCTTCTGAAAGAAATACAGATGATGCTTCTGCCTCACTAAGTCTCTCAGCTGCAAAGTGTTGGAAACTGGCCATGTGTTCCGAGGGAGGTAAGAACACACATGAGATTGCCATACTTTTCCCTAGGCACACACTGGGGGCTACCAGGACAGGCTACCGGGCTAAGACACAGTTACTGCTACAAGCTCTCTTTTTCATTAGGATATAAAAAGCTCACATGAAGGTTGAACCTGCAAAAATTCAGGGCAATGGCTTTAGTAAGACTGCCAACTGACAATAGTACATCATAATTACTGATTAAAGTTCAATGATTTCCTCTAGTCCCTTAGCTGTACAACAACAGAAAGCAAAACTACTGCTTGCCCTTTCATTTTTTTTGTCATTTTTTGCCATTTCACTGAGCCATCTGCACAGCAATCCTTGAACACCATTTTTTTTTTAATTCAATGTCAAAAATATTTTAAAGTTAAAGCAGACATTTAATATGCCTTGATATACTTCAAGACTTTTAGCACAGAAAGTTTTGTATGATTGACAGCTTGATAGTTTAAGATGGCAGATAAATGAAAAGAAATAGAACTTTGAACGGAAAATGGTTGCAGTCACTCTATGAACATAATGATAGCTTTTAATTTGCATGGAATATATATGCACTCTCCTAAAAATAGACTGGAGGGGACCTTCATATCCCAGCAATATGCTAATTTAATAAGACAATAAACAGTATTGCTTTAGGGGCACATCAGCATAAAAAAGCAACATCCACACATAGAAAAATTCTTAAAATTATCTGAGTAATGAACGTTTTACACAAAGAACAAAATCTCTTCTCAGAAAAGCTCTCAAATCTAGAAGTAGACAACTACACATAGCAGTTCTGTAACAATCAGAATTTCACTGGCTCAGTACTTTAGCAGACCTTACTAAATTCTATATGAATGATCCTTTCCAATAATAAATCATAATTACCCAGAGGGTAAGTTACACAATACTGGATTTACAAGCAGACAATTAGAACCATACCAAGAATGAAATGTGACCCACCTGCCTTTCTTCACAAAGCTAGCAGATCCTAGTTAGAACTACTTTTTTCACCAGATAAGAAAGGGCAGACAACAAAAAGTGCTAAATAAGACACCTTTCTGACAGGACATCTGTTCAAAACACCTGACAATACTGGAAGTCACACGCTAAAATTCCCAGCCTTGTGGAATTCCAGCACAGGACTGCAGTCGAGACAAAACAGCACTTACATTGCTTGAACCTCTGGTTGAGTGTTTGAGGTGCTTTCTCCAAAGTTCTCCTTAAACTGTATGTGCTAAAACAAACCACTTTTTATTCCGTTAATCCTGAAATTGCACCTATGAAGAAGATGAATCTACATCTAACACTTCAGGGGGCACCCGTTTTCAAGCACACATGCTGACACAGTAAATTTAACAGATGAAATCTGAGCTCCTCTGAAGAAGGGATGGTGCACTGATTCCATCATGTCTGAGATTTGACTCTCAATGACTGTATTTCACTGCAACCACTTTAGTAGATACATTCACCATTCTGCAAACACAAGAGAGCTCAAGTGTAACTACTGACATTTGCTTCCTCCTTTGGCATGAATGTTACGATAATTTAGTCACACGATGCTAGGTCATGATCGTGACCTACACAGCAGAAACTGATTTTGACAGAAGACCACTTGGTTAGTAATTTTGGGCATAGTTAATCAATCTCCTGCAGCAATTTTTTGCAGCAACAAGTATTAAAAATATAAATTTCATAATAGGCCTATAAAGGCTGATAAAAAACTTTTGTAAAGCTTTTCAAATGAAAAGAGTTGGTAAAAATCTAAAACATTTAAGTCAGGAACAGTTTTCAGCAAGGTCACTTACTGACAAGGTCTAAAATAATTTAAATGTGATTGCTGCAAAATCTATTTTTAGGTAAAATGTTACCTACCGTGTATCTGTATTTATTTTTATACATAATGACTTTATTGCAGATTGACAGAAGAAAATGCTTTAACAGAGTAAAACCAAGTCTACCTGGCACACAACTTGATCAATCTGGAAAAAGTAACTCCAAACCAGACGTCAATTGTCTTTTTACTCACAAAACACATGGTGTTGCCTAAGGGATTTAAAAAGAAAGTATACCACATATAAAGACTGCATGAATAACACATTTTATAGTAATAAGTAAATCAAGAGTTTAGGTAAAATACAGTCTTTTCAAACCACTTACAAATGTGACATATTAAACAAAGACAGGATTTCTTAAATAGCACATCCACGTGTTGCATAAAATCAGTTATTAATTTAAATTGGAAAGAACCTCTGGAGTCACCTGGTCCAACCTCAAGCTTAAGGCAAGGCCAACTATATCATGTGGTACAGAGGAATTACAAAGGGACTTTTGAAACAAAGGAAGAGTCAGCTTGAAAGGAAGGACAATCCTTCACTTATAATGGAGGTGAGGAACCTCGTCATGGCAACAGAGCAATCACCAAAGTTTAACCAGGCAATGATGAAATCACCCCACTGGCATCGCAATCTTCTCCATGACTTGGGGAGCGACCTCCCCACCAGGTGACAGTGGCAGCTACACTCACAGAATCACAGAATGATATGGGGTTGGAAGGAACCTTCAGAGATCACCTGCCAAAGCAGGCCCACCTACTGCAGGTTGGACAGGAAAGCATCCAGGAGGGTTTTGAATATGTCCAGAGAAAAAGACTCCACAATCTCTCTGGGCAGCCTGTTCTAGTCCTGTCACCCTCAAAGTAAAGAAGTTTTTCCTCATGTTGAGATGGAATTTCCTGTGTTCCCGCTTGTGTTCGTTGCCCCTTGTCCTGTCATCAAGCTCTACTGAGAAAAGTCTGACTCCCACCAGCACAGTGGCAGTTCCGGGTGTAGCAGGCGGGGTGGATCCATGACTCAAGTGGGCTATATGACTCGGGGCGAGAGGGGGACATGACCTGTGGCCTGGAAATTAGCAGATTGTAGGGAGTGGCCCCGACATAAAGCTGGAAGCTCTGTATCTCCAGGAAGAGGTGTGTGCGAGGTGAACTCACAGTCCTGAAAGAACAGGCATTGCTTGTAACCCACACTGCTCATGAAGCTTGTGCGTAGGGGAAGAGGGGAATTAGAACTTTTAGTGATTAGTTATGAAAAGTTTTTAGATATCTGTAGGCTTTTATTAATGTTTTTAATTGTCTGACACTCTGGTTTATCTGCTGTTTTGCGGGTATTGACCCTAAGCATCGAGTTCCCTGATTACTACTTAATTACATCACATAAATAAATCACCAAATTGCTCTTTGTAGGTTAAACTACATTAATTGAGCACTTTTTCCCTACAAGTCAACAGTAAGACTCTTTGAATATATCAGTCTTTACATTGATTTCTAATGTTCCTTCGCAGTTGTGCACACACAATACAGAACAAACGTGCTTTTTTTGTAGGTGGAAGGAGAAATAAAAAGCATTTCCTTGGAGAAGATTCTGTATTCAGCTGCATCCAGTTAACTCAAAATACACCTTTTAGATAAGTAGAACCCAAGAGAGATCCCAGTGCTTTTATGAACTTTCCAAATTCCATCACTTCTGATTAAATTCAAAGTGGGCCTCTCCATTTAAGTCTTTTAAAAGTCTTGAGCTACCCTGCTTTGCAGGTTCTGACATCATATCCAGCATAATTAGAAATACCACACATTTGCATGTTAATTAAAAACAGATCTAAAAGAAAGGAAAAAACCACACTGAAAATGACTAGACAACTGACATTTTTTGCTTTATGCTGCAGAGTAACAGCTCATAACTACAAACGGAGAAACGGGCAAGGTTAAAAATACCTGGATATTAAGAAGTTAGTTCCAAGCTGGATTTACAGTTGCAAGTTCTCAGGTTTGTTTGGCACTGCTAGGTAAGGTAAAAAAACATGTTACCTCCAGGGAAACTAAACATAAGGTCAGTCTCAGAGATAGGTCTTGCCTCAGCAAGTTTACCTCAGCAAAACAGAAATACCTTGCCCTCCCTATTTTGCCAGCATTGCCCACGCACAGTTACCATGGTTATAAAAACCCAAACCCATGCCACTCCCACTTCCATGCTTCTCTTTAATTGTGAAAACAAAACCTTAGTCTGGCCAGATGGCTTCAGGTCTTCTGATTCAACCTGTCTCTCCTCTAAAGAACTACCTCATCGTACATGTAATATCACATGAGAATTAAGCATGAAAAAAATTTTAATTGTGTAGAAAAATTGTATCAGATCCCTAACATCACCTTTACCCAATTAGCACCTTCATAAATGGTAACTTGGCGATGTGAGCAAGGCAGACTGTTGCACGATCCACACATCTCAGATCACACAAGACTTTGCTTCTCACAGTCACCTACCTCAGCAACGTCTGGCAGAAGCAGAGAGAGTTCAAAATTGTACCAATGTTATATGCAAAAAAAATCATGACTCACATACAGGAACATATCATCATCTAAATGAAGAGATGGCAGGTGACCACGTTATCACAGAAGCCATGAATATTCTTTGCACTTCATACTGTGTGATCCATCTTACAAACAAAACTAAAGCAGCAGAAGAATCAATAAGCCCAGGCGTACTGTTGGCTTTGTATCTTCTGGTTGAAGAACAGTGCCCAACCCCGCCTCACACCCCCATCACAGCAGTGTCTTTAATACAGATGATTTTTTCTAAACAGAGTCAAAAGTCACGACCCATCAACAAGAAGCTCTCTAATCATTTCCACAATGCCAAAATTTCAAATGCTTGAATAACAGCCCAACTCCCTTCTGGATTCCTTCTTAATGCTTCTAACCTTACAACCCTACAAGATCAGCTGTTTCAAAACCCTTTCAGAAAAGGCTATACCTGAATTTCTAATGTGAAGACTGAAGGACAGGAGAATGAAATAATTCAAGGCAGAAGTTTTACATTAGATTAGTTAAATTGCAGAAGCAAAACAAAGTGAGCAGCCACTGTAAGTTATTAACACTTTACAAATTTGGAGTTTGAAGTAATTATTGGCATAAGCAGTTAGTTGAGAGAAAACACAGTAGTTTAAATTGCACAAAAAAGTGTAGCATTTAATTTGACAACAAAAACCCACTTCACAATTCTGTAAGAAGCACATAAAACCTAGGTGTATAATCCATTAAAATATATATATACAATATTTTATGCTTTACAGTTGGGGTATAACTTGCACCCCTCAAAATCTTCCACTCTTGCTAACTAGTGCAACTGGCTCCCTGCAAATTTCATCTGACCTTAAACCAAACAGCCCTCAGCGCCAGTGTTAGTTAAAAACCCCAAACAATGATTTGGAGTTTCAAACCTGCGTCTTCAAATATCGTTGTACGACAAACACACTTAAGGCTTTGGAATTCTAGAATTTGTGTGTGGTAAAACAAAAAGTCGATGAAAGTCGTGATTTAGATCTTTTGTATTTGACCTCATTGCAAGTATAAGAGTCTCATTTCCTGAGGAATGTAATTAAGTTGTGGAATTTTTGTAGCACAGCAGAATGACTTAACACAACCATAAACATAACTGAATAACTAACTAACTAAATAAATAAATAAATTATAGTACTGGAAAGATTCACAAGCATTTTTAAAACTATGTTAAAAATACCTGCATGCCAAATATCAAACAGGAATCTAATTCAGTAGCGATTTCCATTTTCAGCCCTGGAAGTTAGAGACAAATTGCTCTTGCCAGTTGCAGAAGATACAGTATCCTGGAGTTTCCATAGGGAAAAAATAAACAGTGAAAAGCAGAAACAACCCCCCTCAGATTTACTGTACAAGGAGCTCTTAACAATCATTATTCATTGCAAAACAGTCCTGCAGACTGAGACATCTATTACTGGCATGAACAGGCTTCTTTAAAATTAATTCCTTAAAAATCTGAGATAAACTGTAGTTATTCTGAAAACTTTTTATTTTTTTTTCAATTCCTTAGAAATTCCCTGTTTAATCTCCTCATTAGAGAAAAGTCACAAAGAACCTGTGGTCTGCCACAGAAATGTACTATTTACATAGCACAAAACGATCAAGCCAGTAGTTTCTAGGGCGTCCTATGGGCTGTGGGTGGGGTATTTTTTATTTCTAATGAAAACACAATGGCTTTGCTGAAAAACACATGGCTTTGTTTTGATCAAATTAAAATATTATTTTAAAATTCTGTGACATAAAAAAGTAAAATATATTCCAGCAATATAAAATTTGGATTTTTGTGCCGGTAAATTTTAACTCTGAAATTCCAACTGAGTCAGCAGACTTCTATTTTGCTAAGTAAAAAGGATAATATGATAACAATATGACTATTCTAAAACCATGGGGAGTATTACACAAAGAATCACTGTGGCAGGAAAACTGAAGTCACTCATTCATCAGA
>VZTM01032498.1:0-10672 GCA_013400555.1 Jacana jacana
ATATAAATTAATTTGTAATAAACAGAATTTTCTTTCTGTGACTGCTTTATTCAAAGACTTGACAGGGACTCACCACAGCTGTGAAGAGTAGTCTACTGGTTTAGGAACCTAGGACATGAAAAGATACCAAAGCATGAGAATCAAGATTTTTTTCTAATCCACTCAAAGTAGATAGCATTGATCTGTCAATATCCAGATGAAACAAGTTAAAAGAAACAGATGATCTAATTTACTTGCAAGTCTATTTTCTATTGAGGTCAGTTATAATAAAGGAAAAATATTCCATACTACTCTGAAAGCTGTACAGATTATTTTAACTCTTTGCTGCTGTAACAGATTTTTTTACTTAATAGAACTGTTTAACGTCTTTCTGACAGTGCTTGCATTCAAATATCATACATAAAATAGCCCAATGCTACATATTGTTGAAAAATATCATTAAAAAGTGCACCAAATTCACAGTAACATGTAAATTTTCATCAACTTTTTTCATCACTTCCTGTATGGCCTTAGAAAGTATATAATCTTCTGAGAGAGTTGATGATAATCCATAGATTGTACTCCATTACATCATTCATACCTTTGCATTTGACTTGGTTAACTCTTGTGCTGGATTTTAGTAAGTATGGAATTTGATTCTCAAATTCATTTTTATAAAAAAAAGCAAGTGACAATCAGTTTGCAAAAAGGATGTAAACATATACACACATAATGTTTTTACATGCACAAGATGTATAGTATAGTAATCCCCGTGAAAATCAGCATTTCATCTGGACCACCTCCCACTGGTGGATGATACTTTGGTATTACCCTACTCTTCTAAAACAATATGTGAAACTTGCAAAGTGCTGAAAATTTTATTTTAATGGAAGCTTATCATACATCCTGCAGGCTTACAACCTAATGTCATATATTCTTAGATAAGCAAATAATTTTATTTTTTTTTATTCTTCCAGCAAAGCCATAGATTGTTTTATTATTTTCTGGAATTTAATAGGGCAAAAACTACAGCAACATTCTCACATTTTTTTAATTATGTGATATGGAACGTCTTCAACAGAGACTTCAAAACACAGTTTAACTGAGAAAGATAATATTATGCAGGTCTACAAATTTAAAGTAACTGAAACTAAAATCAATTATAACTTCTGCTAACTTGACCTCAGATATCAACAGAGATCTTTATCAAGTCTCTAGACCTGACCTTGAAATAAACTCCAGTGATGGGACAAAAAAAAAGCCTCCCCCTCACTCTCCCCCGAAAACACACACACACACAAAAACCCTGCCACAACACCACAGAAACCCCACCTCTCGGCATATTTAATTACATTATTCTCCAGTTAAAGCTGCAAGAGTCAAGGAAATGGAAATGGAAAATTTTTTTGTTAACCTCTGCAAAATGCTATGCTATATTCTAGCAGTATTGCTGAGGTGGTAACAGGCATGTTTTGCATGGAAAAAAGCAGAATAGAAAGCTATGAAGCAACTATCGAATGAGGATATCACAAACTAGATGACAGCAAACAGTCCAAGTTGAGGGAATACACAGAACAATACAATATTTACAACCACTTGTGTTGATAACATGAACTTGGAACTTCCTCAAAAAAGCATAGTTACTGGAATGCAAAATTACTAGATGATTGAAACATGTAAGAAGTTACAATTTCTCTATTTTAAGGCTCTCATTTTCATGCTAAGAAGTCTCAACACTGCAGTTATATAATGCACTTACTCCACAGGTTCCTCTTAAAATACTAGCTAAGTATTTTCTTACCTAACTTCAGAACATTTTTTTATTGAGAAAGTTTTCAAAAACAACTTGCATTAGGAATTAAATTCACATCTCTCCTAACTTCTCTTTCTCCACAAAAGTTAACAAAACTACTCGGGTTTTTATGATAGGATAGGGTTTTGGCTAATTTTAAATTTACTTAGGATGTAACTTCCATCCCTGCACTGTTACAATCCATTTCCATGAACCAAATACTGCAGGGTTCGCAAAGTTCTGCTTATTGCCTTTGACATAATGGTCACTCAAACTAAATGCATAAACACTCACGCAAGTGCCTCTTGACCCAAGATTTTCATGATAAAATTCTGAATTGTATAGGACAGGCCAAACCTTCCATTTTTTTCTAAGTAACAAAGCAGACACCAGTGTGAAACACGTTTTCTGTAATAAAAACAGGTCACCTGTTCACCTTGCACAACAGTAAATCTCTCCAGCTGTTAAAACAGTCATTAAGTTAATCTAGTTCTTGAGAATGGAAAAGGAAACACGTGTTGCTTCCAAACAGTGTGGACAAAGGCCTCTAAACAGTAACATTTGTAGTACTGGTGGGTTGCAAACCCTTTTAAAGTACAGGTGGCCTTGCTCAGTCAGGTACTACCACGGGCAGAAGTGACACTTCATATCCCTAGGTACTCATGGTGTTACTTGGGTATCTCTGCTTCCAATGGTGAGACTTGGGAAAAAGTTAACAGATTATGAATATGCTGACAATTAATTCCTATGAGAAATGTTTTCACGAAGCAATGTAATTAGACATTTCAAGGCCAACTAAGCACTTAGAGTATTTACATGCTGTGAGATATTTCAATAACACATTTAATCTACAGAAGAATTGCACCTTTAATGATTTGTATTATCCCCATAGGACTAATTAAATAACAGGCACTCTATCAGCAGCAGGAGAAGAAATAATAGGAGAAAAAAACATTCTTAATTTTTTAAGTATCCTAATATGTTGGAAAGGATATAAAGATTCAGAGATGGTTTAAGTCCATCCTTCAGAGCAGTGAAACAATAGATGAGTAGTCCATGTCATTAATTTTAAATGGACAGATATATATGTGTGTGTGTGTATATATATATACACACACACACAAGTATTGTTCACTGTCATGAAATACAGTAAAACTAAATGTTATTCCAGAAGCTCTTGGCTCATATTGTGCTATGTATCCAATGCCTCTACAGAAATGAGAAAACTGGAGGATAGGAAGGACCAGTTATCACTCTTATGGTGCAGAAAATGTCTCCTGACATCTACTACTTATTGCAAAGATAAAAAAAATCGTTTATAGGTACATCTGTGAAAAGTCTGGAATATAGATATTCTGGAGCTCAGCAGTTTTTCATTCAATATTCATTCCCAAAGTCTTTTGATGTATGTATTTTACGCTGTTTCTGGGCATTTTTATATCAGCCAGTTGTAAAGACTGCTAGAGTTAATAATAACAGTAAAAGTTATAGCATGTTTAAAACCTGATTGATGTTTCAGTATCTTTAACTGCATCATTTATCATAATAAGATGTTTATATTTCATCCCTCCAAGTTAACAGTGGTGAAGCATCAATTTATCTTTTTGTTCTGATCATGGCACCAGTTGATAACATTTCATGAATAATATTTATTCATTCTGTAAAACTATATTATTTTCAATACTCCTCTAAATAGTACATTTCTATATTTAGCAGAAAGCTTTATTACTGGAAAGTAATCTTCACAAAACCCCATTTTTCCCAACTTTGGATATCCCGCTTCTGCTTTAAAGTACAGTGGTAATACTGAAAAATGTTGTTACAATTGCTGTCAATGATACTATACAATGACTGACTGGGTGGCTCCAAGAACCTAATGCCTATACATAGCAGGTACTGCCTGTGTCCAGGGCACTGACACCATGGCATCAGAAATCCACAACTTTTACAGTAAGCAGGGGCTGGAGGAAAGAAAGCTAAATTCACATGAAGACAGGCAGGCTGAGACAGCTGGGGTGGTTCAACATGAACACAAGGTTCTGGGGAGATGCTATAGCAGCCTTCCAGTACCTAGAGGCAGGCCTGCAGGAAAGATGGGGAGGGATTCCTTCTCAGGGAGTATAGCTACAGAACAAGGGGTAACGGTTTTAATCTGAGAAAGGGTAGATTTAGATTAAATATTAGGATGAAATTCTTTACTGTGAGGGTGGTGAGACACTGGAACAGACTGCTCAGGAAAGTTGCAGATGTCCCATTCCTGGAAGTATCCCAAACCAGGCTGGATGGGGTTTTGAGCAACCTGCTCTAGTGGGAAGTGTCCCTGCCCATGGCAGGGGGTGCTGGAACTAGATGATGTTTAAGGTCCCTTCTGACCCAAACAATTCTATGATGCACATAACATTTTCACCTTTATTCCAGATCTGTTCTCTTACCCAATCTAACATACTTGAACCTACAAATATTCTGTGTATCCCTCTTGAAACAAAATTCTGAAAACATAGGGTACTAAATATGTCTCAGGATATACTAATGTATTTCTGTTCTTCAGGATGACTTGTAGATTTGTTTTAGAAACTAAGGCACAATATAAACCTTAAAGGCATACCAAAGCACAGCCACTCACAGCTGTTTTCACCTACTTATTAACCATTTAAGTGGCATTTCTTGATTGCTGTAATGAAAGCAATTCTGTTAATAAGTCAAAGTGTTGTGAATCAAGCTAAAAGAAGTTAAAGCTGTTTTAAAGCAAAGTAAGGAATATGATTCGCCACTTTTTATGGGTTTACATCAACTAATCCCAACAAAGGGACATATTGTAATCTGGTGCACATTATTATAGAGAGCAGAGAATGAAGGAATAAGTATACAGTATATTACTGCATCATCCCACCTGTATACAAAACTCTTCAGTACCTATTATAAAATAATTTTTCTTATTGTTATCCTGAACTTTTCTAGATTGAGAACATCCTTGTGTGAAATAAAAGGCTGGTAAGAACCTACAGGGAGGAAAAAATTTATTAAGCAGTCTGAATACAAAGTTTTATATGAGTTTTACCCTTACACATTTTTAAACTCACTGCTTACAGTGTAATCCCTCTCTCTAACCCAAAGCGACTGGGGAATAGATTAGAAGTACAGCATTCTGACCTTACTGCCGGGGACAGAAGAAAGTGCGCTTTCACATAAAATGTGTTTGTTCTATGCTCTGGAATCTCTTCCAACAGTTCAATTTATTAATATTCCCCAAATTTAAATCTGCTTCTCAAACATTTTCTTGGCATTTCCCTATTTCCATCTTTTAAGCAATATTGAACATACCATAAAAAACAAAAAGTAACTAGGAACAACACAATTTTTCTAAGGTAAGATTAATACAGTGAGGATATGAACTAGGCAGTTTTTCTGTAAAATGACAAACCATATTAAACAACTGTACTTACACATGGGCTCGGCTTTACTGCATCACTTGGGAAGAATCCAAGTTCTCCTGTTGTAAGATTTCTGCCCTAGAAAAAAACAAAATTTACCATTTTTGAGACATAATGGGATTAATAGTAAATAATAATACACACATAGGGATTTAGGACAATAAGAGTATATCAAGGAATCTAAAATAAAATTATGTTCTAATAAGGGACTAGTCAACAGTTGGGTGTTTCTGTGGGTTATTTTTGTTTTGTAATTTATGTAATTAAGCAATAATTATAGCTGATACACCTGAGAGCTCTGAGAGGTGAATGCAAGAAGGGAACTCAGAGCCTGCATTGTGATTCCCAATTCTGTCAGTGTTTGCCAGTGTCTGATATCTTCATTAATGTTAATTGTCCCCTTCAAGTTACTTTGTCCTCAGTTGATATCACTCTAGTGAGAGCTACCACACTGGAACATTAACATTACAGACCACCATGCAGTAGCAGTTGTAGCACCTGAGAAATCGCACTAACTCCAGTGGGAACTTAGGGAACTTCATCCATCAGCCAATCCTGATATAAAGTTCTATAGTTAAGGGTTTCTGTAAGTGGTGCAAATCATTGTAAATCTGGTGGGCACAAGAACACTAACAGAATTAAAGATTAACTCTCTGTCTATGATATACTCATAAAGTGTTGTAGATGGGCCCACACAATGTGAGAGACCAGCTGCAGAAATGCATCCAGCATGGCCTAAACCGAGCCTTTTATGCAACACAATTGCTGCCCTAAAGTTGCAGGGCCAGCAATTTACTCTGGGCTTCTTTGGCCAAAAGTGACCTGGTCATCACGGAGCTGTGCCACAGGAGCTCACAATTCACCATAAAGATTTCCTGAAGAACACCTCCTTCAGCTAGATAGAACAGCAAACTAAAAACACCTCTCTAGTGCTAGTAAACATTTGGCTATGGCCATGCCGCCCACATTTTTTAGAGCAGAACAGAGTACATAAATTAGCTGCAATTTCTAAGCACAGATACATAAAAGGGAGACATCAAAATGTGTATTTTGGCAAACAAGTGTTTTGATTTGACAGATTTTTAAAAGCACCTAAATGCCTAACCTCCATTAAATCGAATATGTTGACTGTAAACATAATATGCTACCAGCATTTGGCAATGAGAGTAAGAATGGTTACTTTACAAGCATTGCAATCACAAAAATTACATTTCTTTTTTATTTTTGATGGCATGCCTGACACATAAAAAAATTAAAGGGAAAAAAAATGCTTCAGATATAGACGTGGAATTTCTTTGGGGTTTTAGTTCATTTTGTTTGTAATTGTACCCTTATAACATCACACAAAACAGAATTCAGCAATTTCAAACAGGCTGGACCTGTCCCAGCTGTCACTGTACCATAACTCTGCCCCAGCAGAAACCAGGACAGCCACGAACGCAACAAGCACTGAGACAACCCAAGAAAGGCTTTGTCTTCGGAAGACAAGCTTCATATGTGGTAACTGTAGATGGCTTAGTTAAGTAAAAGCAAATCCTCAAACAGAACAAGGTTTCATTTATTACCCATTGCTGAAGGAACAGCTTACTTCAAAATGCTCTGTCAATAATGTTCTCATACAAATGATCTGATAATGTCCTTAGAGGACTAGGGCTTTTTTTGTTTACATTTAGAAATCCTAGCTAAATTCATCAAGGCTTGGTGTCATTAAACGCAAAACCATCACCTGTTCTCAGATGATGATTTTAAAATTTAAGACCTATCCATCAACCCATTAACAGCAGCAAAATTATTATGCCACCATACTTTACTTCTACTTCTTTCTGCTTTATGTTTCCTGCTTACTAATAGCTTGATGTTTGATGAGTAAGCATTTCATTGAACACTGCTCTGTAATGGCTTATGGTTACTATAAAAGCAGAAGCAAAGGACTGGACAGACCTAGTTTCAAAATGTATATTATATATCTACTACTAAATTGCATTTCTACACTATTACACTCTATATTAAAATATATATTACAGGTGCGTGTGTGAATATTCATGTATTTAACGGCCAATGAAGCACTTCAGCTCATTTCTTTCAATAACGGTCTCAGTAAAACTAGAAGCTGATTCATGACTCTTGTACCTGCTTTAATGAGGGTGACTTTTCTGAAGCCACTTGACATATTTGCTCTGTGTTTCCAGACCGCTGCTTGCTACTTAGCTATGCAATGCCCATTAACTTCATTGGACATGCACAGAACTCCAGAATAGCTGAAATGTATAAATTATCATGTCCTTCTCCCATTTTCATTTTCTTTACTGCAAAGTGTAGTGATGAGAGGAAGGAAAGAGAGGAAAAATTACAAATCAAATTACAAACCAAAAGGTAAAAAAAGGCACTTTCAAAAGACACTTTTACAGTGCTGCCCCCAAAACGTTTCAATTTTATATCATAAGTATATTTACAGTATACTTAATGCCTTTTGGCTGTTTGCAGCAGGACCACTAACTATTGAAGCATTAGAAATATATCTGTAATAGCTCTTGCTTGATACAGGTTTAATCTGCATCAAAGAAAAGCTAGTTTTGAAAAAGGAAAGAATCAGTCCAGGAAATATCTGTATTCTTTTGGCATACTAGAGAAACACGATTGCCTGAGGATGGCGGGTAATTGCAATGCAAACCTGTAGAACTAGAATTACATTATATCTTATGGTAGGCAATGTAGCACCCCTGAAAGCCTACCCTCAGGGGCTTTATATACCCTACCAATTTACTCAAACCAAACTCAGGAAAGGAGAGAAATATTCACATCTATAATAAAAATCTGACTACTTCAAAGCTGCACTTCCACAGCTGAAACAACTGGTAGTGATCCAGTTAAGGGGTCTGAAATTTCTGTTTAAAACACCAAGTTTTCTCGTCTCTCTCCCCCTCCCAGCCTCTCTTCCTTGTATTTCATTTGGCAAGTGATTTTAGCTGAGCACCATCCAGGCGAGGGGCATGACTCTTCTACTTTTGCACTTGAACTGAGCGGAGCAAAGCAGTCGCACATAAGGGAAGGGGATGCATTAGTTTCAGCACAAGATCATCCTTCTCTACATATACAGCCAGGTGCTGACTGAGGGGAATAAAATAACTTGTGGCAATATCCCCCCCCCCCTTACACATTCTCTTTGAAGAAAGCTTATGTTTTGGATGACACCAGTGAAGAAGCAGAAAGCAAATTCATGGAATTCAGAAATAGTTATCCCAGCCACCTTACCATCTCTGTACTGGCTCAGTTTTCCTCTCAGAAAAGTATTTACTGTTTCATAACGTAAAAACCCCATACTTCTGTTTTCTAGACTGGTAGATTCATATGTGAATATGGTCTTGAATTACTACACAGCTTACTACGATAATTCTATACAATTATTCAAATTTTAACTCTAGCAGATTTCTAATGTCTCTCAAAATGCATTTGATCACATTTAAGCTGCATTTTAAGCATTGCTTGGTACCTCGTGGTGCTTATTTGATGTACCATAAAGAACAAAAAATTATACATACGCCACACATACTCATCTATTAGAAGCACTTGAATTCCTAAACTGTGTAACTGTTGACTTAAAAATTCATTCTAATAGTAGTCTTGCAGGTCAGTTCTAAAATATCTCTTGAACAAAACTTACAAATTTTAATACTAACTGTGCTTTGCAGCTCTTTTTACTTAATATGCATTTTAAAATGCAGGTGTCATTACAAGACAGCTTGTGAGAAAAAAAAAACTCCTGAATGATGCTAATGGAGATGACAATTTCCATTAAGTTTCAAATCTATTATTAAGGCTTCTGGGGGAAAAGCCTCATGCGCGTTCCAGTTTCTGCTAGTTAAATGCAGGGAGATTCTAGCTAAATTCTTTAGCGTGATAGGTTCAAATAACATCTAAGGCAAATTCCAGTAGATTGAGTTGACAGGTATATATGAATACGACAATAGAATCGGTCCCACAAGGTGCCAATAATTCTGGCTTGTATTAAGTGGATTAGCCAGGTGATTACCTTCTAGCCAGTCCCAAATTTCAAGCGTGCTTAAAAACTTCTCTGGATCAGAACTCAGGAACTTGCAGAACCAAGCCCTACATTTAAAACTGCATAGGTTAAAATCTGCCAGGCAATGTTTGGAAAAAAAAAAAAATGTTAGTGATGTGAAATATGTGTGGTCTGCTAAATAACCAGTTTGGAAGGATGTTTGTTGGGTTTTGGGGAAGATTCAAGGGGGAAGAGGGTGTTACAGTGATTTACATACTTTTTAAATAGCTAAAGCAATTGTATTGTTTATTACTTCCCCTAGTTAATTGTTGTTCAGAATGATGCAGTGGCATAGGAACAGAATTCACTGATTCAGTCACAAAGAGTTTGGAGAAAATTCAATCCTAACTGAAGCTAGCAGAAAACTGTATGACCCAACATACAATTTTTATAATTATATTCATTAACTTATTATGGCCTCAAAAAAAAGAAAGAAAATCACAAAGGCAAACACAGGAACAACAATTCAAGACAACAACAGATGCTTCCCAGTTGTTGTTCTATTAATATCCTGAGAGTTCTTCTGTTTAGCTCTATTTCTATTTATTCAGTATCAGTTTTCTGCAGGATTCTAGTATGAACAATTAAAAAAAATAATAAAGAAAAATGAGACATGCTTTAATGTATTTCTCTTTAGAGTGAATGCAAGGCAGCCTTTTGAATCTGTTTATAGTTCTCAAGTAAAAAGAAATCTCGGTAACACTGGTAGTGATGTGAATCACATAATACTGAATTTTGCTATCAATAGAATATACTTTTCCAATGTACATAAGAAACTCTCCTTAACTAACTTGAGAAGCCATCAAGAAATTTAGGCATGGTTCTGTTTTCTGGAGCTATTTTTCTACTCTCTAAAACTAATATTCGTAACTTGGTTTTGCCAATATAGCTTGTAGTTCTACTATGTTATAGAAACGGTGCCTGAAAATTCACAGAACTTTGCGGTTTATGTGCCAAACACTCTCCTTAACTCCTATAATTTCACTAGAAGGATTGCTACCAATGCCATGTTTGTGTAGATTTATTCACTGGGACTTTTGCTGTAAGGCAGCCGGAACAAAGTTTTACACAATATAGGAACTGCTCGTCCTTCAAAAGTCAAAACAGTTGTATTAGACATATATTTTGGGTAAAACACAATGCTATTCTTTAGCTGTTCAAAAAGGAGAAAAATAATGTGAGCAGTGTATCGATAAGAATTTAGTATCTGTGACTAACAGAATATACCCATTCAACAAATGATACAATACCTGCCAAAATAAGCTATGTGCATCTCCTCTGATTAGTTCAATAGTGTCTCCAATCTGGATATGCAATGGTGGACCATCTGGTGGTGCTGGCTGCGGTATTCCAATGTAGTTTCGAATTACTTGCATTTTTGGTAAACCTGAACAAAACCAAAAAAAAAAA
>VZTM01032499.1:0-56875 GCA_013400555.1 Jacana jacana
AGGGCCTGCTCTCAACAATCAGGGATCATGTAATTTCCACTGTGGCATGACTACCCGAGTCCCACACCTGCCAACTCTTCTTGGAATGGACTCTCTCCCCAGTCTATCATGACTGCAGCAACCACATGGCAGTGCCTTGGCAACAGGCCCACAGCTCCTTGAAACATTTGGCAGAGTACTTTAGTTTGGACATTAGCTACTCTCTACATGTCTGGAGTGAGAGCTTTATTTTTCTCCCCTTCAGTAAGGTTCACAACTATTAGCTCCAGTAGCAGCTAATAAAACAGGCTAGCTAAATCAAGTTTTGTTTCACAGAGAAAACAAAACAATTACAGGGAATATATTTGATTCTCTAGTAGCCCTTATGTTATTCACAGAATTATATGGTGTTGGAAGGGACCTCTGGAGATCATCTAGTCCAACACCCTTGCCAAAGCAGGTCTACCTAGAGCAGGTTGCACAGGAGTGTGTCCAGGTGGGTTTTGAACGTCTCTGGAGATGGAGACTCCACTTCTTTGGGCAGCTTGTTCCAGTGCTCTGACACCCTCAAAGTGAAAGAATCCCCCCTCATGTTTAGATGGAACTTATGTTCAAGTTTGTGCCCATTACCTCTTGGTCCTGTCACTGTGCACCACTGAAAAAAAGACTGGCCCCATCTCTTTGACACCCACCCTTGAAGTATTTGTAGGCATTGGATCAGATCGCTCCTCAGTCTTCTCTAGACTAAAAAGACCCAAGTCCTTCAGCCTTTCTTACAGTCTTCTTCCTATGGCAAGGTTGGCACATGCAGTGGGAGCTAGTGTTTTCCATTCCTCTCTGTCATTCCTTGGTGTTTCTAGTGGACACAATTGAACTTGATCACTGTCATTCCTGTGAGATGCATCTTCTTAAAATCTCTAATGAGTGTCCTCTTCTTCACTCACAATGGTCTCCATTGTGTGGGGGGCTCTTGATGGTTGTCATTCAGAGAACACACAGCAAATACATTCTGTGCTCCCTGCTGACTCTGGGTAATGATGAGCTGGTGGGCTGTTCAGCTCTATGCTCAGAACAGAGCTCAGCGTTCAGACTTGTTCATAGGCACGTTTCCTTTCAAGGTGTCTAGTTGCCTAACACCTTTGATGTGTCAACTTCCCAGGATCCGTTCTAGCATTTTAATTACATGTAAATAATTTTTTTAAGTCTTGTTTTCTTTCTGGGACTGAGTATCTTGGATTTCCATATGCTGAAATGAGTATGAATGGTGGAAGACACTCCTCTCCTTGCTGTCAGTTCCTTCCTAATTACTCAGAAGTGGGATCTGGACAGGACAGGCAAGCTGTTCTACTTTCCCAGAATTTGTGTTTTCTAACATGACTTTGATGCTTGGTATTAAGCTTTCAGGGATGTTTGCTTTGATAGCTGATTTTGAATCTTGTTTGGCTTACTTTTTTTTTGCTAACTTATGTATCTTCACAGCTTTTTTCAGGTCTGTAGCTCAGTAACACAATGCTACTAGCACAATTTATGCTTCCAGGGTATGTGCAATCCAGCCCATGGTGTGCTGCTACTTGTGCTGCCTACGCAGTAGCTAGGTATGATAATACAAAACAGCAACAGAAAGCAAGCCTGCCAGTCTTTTATACCAGTGTTCAAAGTGTACCCGTCTCTTACTTACATGCATTCCCAGATGCAACCATCCATCCCTCTCTGCAAGGCCACAATGATGGAGGACAAGCTGAGTGCTGTGGTTCCACAAGGCGTTCTCGAGGCTGCTTTCATCTAACCTTAAAAAAAAAAAAAAAAAAAAGGAAGTGGTGATGAGCAAAGCCTGTCATTGCATATGTTATTTCAGGATGCTCTTTTGTGTGAACATCCAGTTTTCTGGGCCTAGGTCCAGAGACTGTTCACCTCCAATTCTGCATCCATCATCTGTGTCATTGTGTGCAGCTTTCCACTGCAAATGACCTCCCCTATAGCGTAGAGCAGAGAGGCACAGCCTTATTTTTAAATACTTTAATAACTCCATGCTCCCCCTCATCAAAAGATTGATTACTGATTTTTTTTCCCCCACATTTTATTCAACAACTTTTTAAACCTTATTTCTGCAGTGACATCATGGCCTTTTAATGATGAAATACTCTTTCATTGCGTTGTTGCTGCAACCTACTGGACTACAGTTCGCTTTTCTGGTATCACTACTGACAGTGCAATCTCATATTATTTGAAGTCACATCATCTCATGTCAAGGTAGGGCCGAGCTTTTGCTCATGGCTTCCTTAAAATGCTTTGCCCATCTATTTTCTCTTTGTTGTATGCATTTCCCTATCTTTGCTTCTGATCAACCCCACTTCCTGTTTAAACTAGCCACACAGGATTTTGTAACCTGGTAAACAAGATCTGTGGTTTCCTACCATGTCAAGAGCTTCAGTTTCATGTGTTAGGTCTTTAATATATCTCTGTTCATCTTTCCTTGAACATTATTTCTCACTGATTTGTCTGCTTTCATGTTCCATTTTGTAATTCCACACTTCTCATTGGTCATAGTATTAATGAATTTTTATTTCTGAGTTTTTATTTTCTATATGACTGGGCTTACCCAGTCTGTTGTTATGCCCATATCGAAGCTGTTGCACGTATATCACATTGTTTCATGAGGCAGCAAGGCAAATGTAATGGCTCACTCCCACTGAGAGGGCCCTGCCCAACCTGAACTCCTTCCAATCTTAACCACATGTTCCCACCTCCTCCTCATGCTGTGGTGCTCATCTGTCTCTTAGTGAAATAGTTCAGCTAACTAAATCAGCAGAAATCCAACCAGTTTAAAAAAAACTAATTAGCTTCTGCCAGGAGAGTGAGCTGAAACAGCGCACAGAGATGTTGGACAAGGGCCAGCGCTAGCTCGAAAGAGAGACTAGGAGCACCAGAACAGGACCTGCAGAGAAATGGGATCACCTTACATGGATGGCAGCAGTTAAGTTTTACAGAGACTCAGTCCTACTGGGAAATGTCACGCTGAGCATTCTCCCTTTGTAAAGCCATTTCTCCACCTCACCTACCCTTGGCTCCAACAGTATCTTAAATCACAGAATCACCGAATGATGCAAGCCGGAAGGGGCCTCGGAACTTCCCTGATCTATCCACCTCACTCAATGCAGGGTCAACGCTGAACTCAGACCAGGCTGCTCCGAGTTTTATCCAGTCATGTCTGGAAAACCTCCAAGGATGGAGGCTGCCAAATCTCTGAGCACCCTGTGCCAGTGATTAATTATCCTCATGGTGATTTTTTTTTTTTTCTTCTTATAAATCTGTGGATGGTCAAAGTCAGAATATCATGCAGCACTATTTCGTTTTCAGCTTCACTGGTTTCTAAAGTCATTTCCCCTTTGAAGTCCATCCTTCCCAGAGTTTTCTGCTTGGCGTTACAGAGACCGTCGTTGTTACCACTAGTTCTATATCACATACCCCAGGTGGTGCTCATGTCAGTATCTATTTCTCAGAGTCTTTTTGCCATCTGGCAAGATCCACGTTTTTAAGCCAGCAAGTTGCTTAGACACAAGCACAGACCGGTCTCTCTCCCACCACCTTCTTTCTGTAGATCTTTCACACAGTTAGTATTTTAGCACAAGGCCTAGGTTGGCTGTATGACCCCAGCTCTGCTTTACTGAAAAAAGGTTGCTAAGCTGTAAGTGACAGCACATAAACCTAAGCCAAGCAAGATAAAGTAAAAAAGCAGAAACGAGGACAGAAGTGAAATTGTTGAGTTGGTAGCAGTCACTCAAGGATTGAAGGAAAAATATTGACTGAAAAAAAATGCCTCTAAAACCCTGAGAAAAAGAAATCAAAATGGAAGATAGCAACTCAGCAAAACTGAGGATCAGCCTATTACAAAGAGCAATGGAGAGGGACACTTCCTCATGTCATTACCATCTGCCTGACCAGCAGAAACACAGTGGGCACTTGTGTCAGGGGCAGTGAGGAAATTAGTGCTTAGGCTAATAGCATATTAGTCCCAGCCATTTATTGCATGTACAATCCAAGAAATAGTATATTTGTTGCCTACTCATAAACTGCATTTGTGATCCTGCTTCGGAGCCTCCACGCACCGGAAAAGGCACACAAATAAAAATGACCAAAAATGCTGAGCAGCTTATACTATACCACTGCTCTATCCATTCTGTAATTGCTATATTCACCTTTGGTATTAAAGTGCTCCATAAAAAGAAGTAGGCTGAGTTTTGATTTTTATTTTTTTTCAATTCCCACTTTGAAGGCCATTTTGGAAATGCATGGTTGTGCTCTTCTCCATGTTCCTCTGTCATAGCACAGCGTTGTGCGATAGCCAGTTTGGCACGCGGGGTGCGATGCGTTGCTCAGCTCACCTGTTTTGCTGGCAAGCTTCCTTCTGCTCCATCCTAATTTCCAGATGACACTCAACCTCTGTGCAGTGACTCAGCCTGCAGGCTCACCCGTCATTCTCCCCCCCGTCATCCGCACATGGATGTGTGTCAAGGCAGGATATGGGCGGAGGTGGAAGCGCAGCCCAATTACGGAATCAAGAACGCAAGAAGGAATGCATGAAATTAATATTGTTAGAGTGCAAACACTGGCTTTCCTCCTAAAATCTAAAACTCTACCCATCTCTTAGGATGGCTTCCAGCAGAGCCAAAGAATTGGGCTGGTGTTGTGGTCGAGGGAAATGATACTTACTGACATGTAATAAATTCAGACAATTCACTGTATCATCCATCAGCTAAAGTTAGCCACTGAAACTGGGGGGAAAAGAACAAAAAAAGAAAAAAAACCCAACCCCCAAACTAGGAATGACTGTAAAGAAAAGTTATTTTTTGAAGTTGAAATAAACTACCGGATTATTTCAGATGAACAAGATTGTTAAAAAAAACTTCAACAGCGGTGGGAATGTCAAGGTTTAGGAGAAGTTGCTGGAGAAGACAGAGGGATGAGAAAAAGTAGGGATTTGGCTAATGAAGATCCATGCCATGCTGGTAGGGAGGTCAGCTGTAATCCTACAGACTCGTCAAGGAGACACTTGTTTTGAGTTTGTAGAAGGAAGGAAGGGTGAGTCTGCTGTTCCATACATTTTTGCTGTGTGAGCAGCTGGTAATAGGAGCAGTAACCCTCTATGATGGGCCAACAGCTATTTGCCAACACTTGGCTATTTAGTCCAACAGCAGCTCTGAAAAAATTTCTTTTTCCCTTTTTTTTCCTTTTCCACCCAAATTGCATCATTACAATGTTTGGCCTCACTATACTCAACACAGTCAACAAAATGTTTTTGGGCACACGCACCAAAAAAGTTTATCAAGGCATGCAAACAGGCAGTGCCACTATTGCCTCAAATCAGCAGAGTTAATTTTAATATACACTAATGTCTCCTGGAAGCCAAAGGAAATTGAGTTCCAATTGAAAGCTAGGGGTATGAGTTAGTGTCTGTCAAACTGCGGTCACATGACCTTATGCCTGCTGTTACATGTTTTCTTGTTTATAAATGTTAAAAAGTTCCTTCAGATCTAAAACTACCCAAACTCTCTCCTAAAACAAAGGGGACCTTTTTATTCTCAAATGTAAAGAAAATGCATGAGTTATGAATAGATGACTACATAAGGCTTTTCAGAATTCAAAAAATATGACTTTTCCATGCTTATCACTAACATTAATTAACCTCATTTATTCCCATCCTTAATCATTGATGCAAATGAGCAGCTGCCTAGAGGAGACCAAGACCCAAATCAAGTGTCAGAGCTGAGGGAAAGGTGGGTGCAGCTCATCTTCTCCAGCCTTGGAGCTGCCTGGACACAGAGCAGTTAATACTGTTCCACTGGCCAGGAAGCCCACAGGCAACTTGCCCTTTCTCCTTCCAAACTGGCTGGAGCGTGAGAAGGAGCTGGGACTACCCAGAGGATCTTGTAGGCACAGGGCATGAACCCAAGGAAACCATGCTCCAATGGTTCCAAGACTCCATGAAGAATTAATCTATTAACTGTCAGTGGTGTCACCTGATGGGAGCATATCAAATCTATACTTAAGAAGCAGAAATAATTTAATCACTTACAAGCTAGCTAATCCTGCTGGTATCATATGTAGAGATATAGAGTACATTGTGATGGAAGTAATAACTGACAGATGGAAAAATGGGAAAAGGGATTAAAATGCATTGATTACTTGAAAAGCATAGATCGTGCTATAAATAATTTTCTTCCATAAAAATGGAGACAAACATACTTTCAGGCTATGGGAAAAAATAGCATTTGGTATAAATCAAGCCTCAACACAAGTGTTAAGCGATGCCTGTATAAATACACTACAGTGGACATGTTTCTCATGCAATGCACACTATGGCAATATGCCACATCATTTAAGAATGCATAACATAGATAATCAGCAAAAAATAGAGCAGTGATTAAGGCTGACCATGATCCCCCCTCCTGCTTACACCCTAAAGTCTTTCGAACACATTGTTTGAGTGTGATAAGGTTTACAGTTACATTTCACAGCCAGATTATGATTAGAGTGTGTGATGTATACAAAGTCACATATGATGGGACTTCATAAGCCTGTGAAAAATATGGGGCCAGTTAAATTGAGGACTCTGAAGAGAGAATACCTGAGAAGTTAGGGTATGAACCCAGAAAGTGAGTGAAAGATATGAAAGAGAAGAGCAGAATACTCCTACTAAAGGAGCTGGAAAGGGAATTCCAACATGAGGAAAGCAAGATGATGCAGGCCTGAGCAGATCTGTAGCAGCAAGGACATCACATCCAGCACAGGCACTCTAGCACAATGTCACCACACTGCTAGTTATTAACATGGCGGTTCAAAGTGACTTGTCACAACATGGAGGCAATTGTCACTAAATTGAACAGCCATGCAAGTTGCACATAGCTGACTTACACGTAAAGGGGGAGAAGGTGTTACATCCTTTGGTAAAAATAGAAAAAACTGTGGTTTGTGCAGCATACCCCCAATTCAGAGAGGTGAAGGGAAAACTGAAAACAAAGTCCTTTCAGTCCTAGGAGGTTATCAATATAGGAAAACACATTTAACCATGTTCCTGGATGATTGTCCCCAAACTTGCTCCTCCTACATCATTTCTGAAACCTCCAAAACGCCTGGAAATGCGATGCAGATTCAGCAAATTGCATTCCATCTTCTGAACAATGTTAGCCCTTCTGATTACTTGCTTCTGTAGGCCATACTCTAATGGCTGCCAGTGGTACTTACTGGAATTAAGCAGTTTAGGTTTGTCTGTGTCTGTCTCTTGGGAAAAAAAGGTCTAGATTTATCTTAAACCATAGGGGTACAAATGAACGATAGCCCCTAGCGTGGTTCTGTGGACCAAATTGGGCTGAATTGAGACATGTTTTCTTCATAAGAGTATATCACTACATTAAGAGCTCATTAGGGGGAATTAATTAGAGAAGAAACAGATTCTGAAAGAACCTGTGCAAAATGGGCAAAAATAGAAAAAGAGAAGGAGGTGGCTGGGGAAGGGAAGTAGCTACAAAAGAGGAAGAAACATGAGCTTATCAAGGGGAGAGAGAGTATACTCTTCATTATTTTATACAACATCATTGCCAAAATATGTCAGTATTAGTTGCTTGCATTTGAGCGGACTTGTGGTTGGATCTGTGGGAACCCTGTAGTTCCTTCCTTCCAGCTGATGGCAAGGAAGCCACAGCAAACAGCCAGCTTCTTTTCATTTGCCTGGTGAGGAACAGCATCATGGGGCCCTTGTTAAAGTCCTAGAGCAGTTTAAGCAGCTTAAACTGCTTTATAAGCTTAAAGTGTCTAAGTCTTCAAAGCTGCTTAAAGCTATTTAAGCTGCTTAAGACCCTTTAGGCTGTTGGCGTGTGCCACAGGGCTGTATGCAACATTCTGGCCTACAGACCAAACAGTCCACCTTCAGGTTTACAGGTCCCACCTCACCAGGCCTCCCCTAAGCAGGCTCAGCTGAGCTGAGATTTGTTCACTTGGCTCTAATTATCCCTCTGTACTTTGGGATTCAGGATGTCCTTGACACCTGATGAGTTTGTCCCAGGATCTTTAAACTTCTTCTGGTTTTTACTGTTCAACAAAAGTAGTGTCTATGGCAGAAAGACCTGAAGCTTGCCAGATTCATTTGGTCAGTATTCATCCACTTGCACAGCAAAATTCGCAAGCTCTGGTGTTTGTTTATCAGAGAGGAGTTTCTCCTGCAGTGTGAAACCATTATTCCTCTATCTAAAAGTCATGTATGCTTCTAAAAGAACAAAAAGACCAGCAGACATTCAGTATGGAATAATGTTAAACACCAAACCTAAATATTTCTGAACGTCTGGGAAGTTATATTTGGTCCAGACCCTGACCTTATCTTTGAGGCTTATGACCATCTCTTACGAGACTAAAATAATAATGGCAACTGCAAACATTATCACTGCTTACAGCCTTATTGGGGTCAACACCACAGTGCACTGTGATGAGCACAGATTTATCTAGAAAATATTTTTGAGACAGTTTTTTGGTTTGTTTATATATATATTAGTGATTAGAATTTGTCAGAAGTTTCACACAGGATTGAATTTCTAACAAAAAGTACATTTTCTGAAAAACTTTGTTTTGCTCAGTTTTACTTTGGGAGTATGATTTTAAAAAGATATATTTTGACCTAACACCAAAAATATCATACTGCAGAATGCTACTTTATTTGCACTGTAATTCTAGTTGGTATTTTCCTGTGTATGCTAAGGTCCCTGGAGGATTGTGGTTCCTATAATGTTCACTGTGCTCCCTTACCTAAGATATACACGTGGTACACCGTGACGGCAACATTTTGGTTTTTGAATGATGAAATGTTCAGTTGTAATTCAAACCCTTAAAACTTTACAATCTTTCCAAAACACTTACATTTTTTCTCATCCCGTCTCCCATTCCCATTTTTCTAAATTAGAAAAAATCCTAAAATTTTTAATAAAAACCATTACTAAAATTCAGAATTTCTCACTGATCAAGAAGTCCTGACTAGTTAGTTTTACTGAGGTCTATATCTGTGCTGTTGTTTTGCAGACCCACTGGCATGGAAACAAGATTTTGTCCTTTTCCATTGGCAAGATTATTTGATCTGTGTTTATTTTGGATATGTTTGTTTAATTCCTCATTTGAGCACTATCATAAATGATTAGGTCATTACTGCTCTGGGAAAAGAACTAGTTTAATAATTAACTGTGCTTGCAAAGCTCTTCAACAGCCCAGAAAAAAATACTGTAGATTGCACATGAATCATCGAAATGTAGACTTGGATGGAACCTCAAGGGGGTATGTAGTCTTGTTATTCCTCAATGCTTTCAATCAAAGCTGTACCTAACCTTCCTGAGGTAAAATAAAAACAAACAAACAAACAAACAAACAAACAAAAGAAAAACCAACAAAGAAAACCCCCACAGCACAAAATCAAAGGAAAACAAGTCTTTTTTAAAAAAGTCCAGAGAACAACCTGTACAGTCTTCCATAATGGCCAATGAACTTCAAAGAAAGACCAAAATAGTCTGATAGTTGTGGATGATAGTCCCTCTGATTTGCAGCTAAAATCATTAAAGACAGGAATTTTACAACCTTCTTGGGTAATAGATTCCAGTGATAATCTTTTCTTCTAGTTACAACATGTTACTGTAATATCTATTACAGTATAGTGAAAAAAGTTTCCTTCACATTCTGCCTTTATCTTCATTAGGCATGAAAAAATGTGTCACTAGCCTCTTTATAATAACCCTTGAAGACTGTTGAACTCCATACAGCCTTATATTTTTTAGATTAAACAAAAGCCAAACTTTCAACCGTGCTTTATGGAACCAATTTTCAAAACTTCTTGTCCTTTTTGATATTCTGTTGACTGTTTCTAGCCTATCTACATCTTTCTTAAATTATGATGCTTCAGAATAAAACACAGTAGTTTAGTTGAGGCTTCACCAGTGCCAAGAAGAGCGCTAATTATCTCTTGTCTTACATATAATCACAGATTCATGGAATATCGGGGATTACATATAATGTTGTGAGCAGACAGTTTGGGACAATCTAGAATTATATTTATTTCTTTTCAGCAACAGCATCACACTGTTGACTCATTCATGGACCTCGTTAATCACTAGATCTTTATCTGCAGTGGCATTCTGTGGTTGTGCTTTTGATTTCGTCCTCCCAAATGTAGTCCTCTGCAATTGTCTTTGTTCAAGTTTTTAATGTTGGATTTCTGAACCTTTCAGAACCCAATGAATTACTTTTAAATTCTAGTTCTGTCTTTGAGTGCATTTTGCAAATCTTTGCATGGTGTCATCTACCAAACTTATAAGGTTATAACTATTTCTAATTCTGTCATCTAACTCTATCGAAATGTTGAACAGTTAAGAATTGTGCAAGACTCCTCTTTGTCACTCTCCTAGTGCAACTACCAACAGTCACGTGTTAGGTTTACATTTAACAGTAGATTGAATTAAGAGTGATTTCAAATGGGGACACCTTTCCTGAGTTCATTTATGAGCACATAGAACAGTGTCAAAAGCCATTACTTAGGTCAAGGTACAGTTTGGGCCAATATACAGTGAATTCTAATGCTTTTCCTTATCTGTTGGACCAGTTCTCTTGTTCAAGAAGGAAATTAGATTAGTTTGACAAACTCACATTGTCTGTTTCTTATTATCTTATTGTTCTTGTGGTGTGTATGCATTTACTTCTCAACAGTTTGTCCCACTATATTTCTTGGTACTGAAGTTAGGCAGAGCGCTCTGTAACTCCCTAGGTTCTTCATTAACCATTTGTAAAAGCAGGAGTAGTTATAACGCTGCAAACCAGGGCTGCAGCCAACAACTTCTTAATAGTGCCTAAATCTGAGCCTGTTGTCAATGCCACATTTAAGAAACCTTATTAAATTCTCCNAAAGTCAAGTAAAAGCAAGTCTTTAAACTGACTGGGTGGTTTGTTTAAAATAACTTGCAAAATCTATATTGTAATAATGGATCTGATCATTAACAAAAATTTGGAAGTGTGATGCCCACTGTATCCATTGTAGGCTACCTAGTTGCTGCAGGTCCTGGTGACCTATCCACTCTTCCAGGAACTCTAAGAGATAAATTGAGAGCCCAGTGTCTATTAAGTGAATTTCAGCAAGCTCTAGAGACTTGTGTATGTCTAATTTGTTAAAACATTCTTTTCTTTGTTTTTAGTCTGTTGTAGTGCATGTTCTTCCCCCCTTTTAATTATTATTTAAAAAAAAAAACGTTGTTAAGTTCTGACCATTAATTTTTATGTGCATATAAAGAATATAGCAAAACAAATAATAAAACATTTCCCTCTAGTCTGGGTATCTGTTAGGTGTGCCTCTGCCCTTCTCTTCCTCTAACTTCTTTACATTTATAAAACCTCTTTTTCTTCTATTTTATGCACCGGGATAGTTATAACTGATTTTGTGACTTAGTCTTCCTAGTTTTATCCCTAGATGTTTATGCTACTGCTTTATTACTCATCTCACTTACACGTCCTTGCTTTCACTCTTTGTAGGATACCTTTTTTGATATTCAGGTCCCTGGAGAATACCTGATGCAGCTACACTGGTCTCTTACTGCTTATCCATCTTCCACATCAGGATGATTTGCTGGTGCACCTACAGCACTGTTTCATTTACTCACAGGTTTATTTTCCTTGTAATTTCTTCACATGGGATAATTCCTAGGAGCAGCCTGAATTGCTGTGGTATGCAGTGGTCATTTTTTAAAACAGGCTTCATTTTAAAACAAACCAAAACTGGTACATTTCATCTGGCATTTTTCACATAAGAAAAATAACAGGTTTAAAATTGATAATATGTGGCTTTAAGCAACTTAATTATATCCCGTTTCAAAGAACTACTTTGCCAATGAAAAAAAGACATGTCAGGATTTCAGCGGGATGATTTATGATTCTGTCATAGTGACAGATGTTCTTCATGTACCTCTGACATTGTAATCTGGAATCACTGCGCTTTTTTTCACATTTGCTGGTAAAAATAAATGTTCTATATAAATACATTGTTATTTGTCTTCAAGGCCTTGCCCTGCATTAGCTTGGAAAGCTGCTCTGGTTTTGAGATGAGCTCTCTAGTGAAACCATGTTAGTAGTGATACTGTACCACAAAAAAGGCACTGCAGACCCAGTTGGGCCCCCTTACTGGACACTTACCAGGCTGACACACTCAAATCCAGCCAGGATCTGGCACACTGGTGCGTTTCTCTGAGTCTTGGCAGACTTCAGCCATCATCTCCATCTTCAGCTTCTCTGTTCATTCTGCAGGCTGAGATTTCTGATCTTAAGCACCCCTTGTCCAAATTCAGGATTTATTACTCACACTTCTTGGCTGCTGAGGTGCAGAATTTAAGCCTACTGGGAGAGAGAATCGCTGAAGCATAGAGAAAGGCATTGACTCATGGAGTAAAAGGGGTGTCAAACTGTACCATTAAGAACCCTCTTTCTGCCAGGCACCACTCACTGCAGTTCAATAGCCCTCCACTTCTAGCCCTTTCTTAGGAGCAAGAATTGTTCTTGACACCTATGTTTCTGCTTAAAGGACTGTTGAGAGAAGCTGAAGGGCCACAATGTTAGTCTGATAAAATGGTGGAGTGACACAGGCACATGAATATCTATATACATCCTTCTTGATGTTTTGCTGATGCAGTGGTATTTACACTAAGGTTTCAACCAGCACAGCTCTATCAACCAGGTATTGCACTTCTGCACAATACGGGCATGTTGCTGACAGCTGTGGGATAAACATAGCTAAGGTTCAAAGGTTCCCCAGGACACATCTCATCTTGTCAGAACTGGGAGATTCCTAACGAAACTTCTGCTCCTATCAATTTTTTATTATAAGGACATTGCTCTGCTATCCAGATCCCTGCTACAGCTATGTACAAGACTGATTATTCTTGTTCAGCTCTGAGTTCTCAGAAAAAGTTGCAGAGAACCGTCATACCACAAAAGGAAGAAATAAGCTGTAGGAAAACCACTTGTACCAGACACAACTTTATAACCTATCTTCACTAGGAAAAAAAAAGAGGTGTGACCAGATATTAGTTTACATTGAATTCTTTGAGAAGACCTAGCAGACCTTTCAGCTCAAAGTAACCCCAGAAAAGCATGTTACATGGGTATAATTTCCCTCCCAAATCAGTTATTTAATAGCTATTATTCAACACTGGTCTAGACTTTGGTGACTATGCCTTGAATATCTTACAAATGCTACTGCTTTCTGTCACTATATTCTGTGTTTCATACACAGAGTCTTCAGCCCACAGTCTTCAACTACATAGTTTTTTTTCTTTTGTCATGTTATGGCCATTTTTCCAGGGCACAATTCTCCCTCTTTTTCCAGCTGTCATGATCAGCAGAGGAATAGATTTCTAGGATCCTGCCAAGCTACCTTCTTTGTAGTCTATTGAACCATTACAAAGTAATAAGTGAAATAAATGTGGTGGTCTTATCTCTTTCCCTGCCGGATAAGATTCCACATCACAAACACTATACTAAAATTGAGAAGCCCTCAGAAGTCTTTCAAAAGAATTCAGCTGTGGAACAGTATAAAGCAATGGAGTTGAAGCTGAAGCGTACAGGCTCGCACGTTCGCTTTTTTCCCTGTGCTCAGCCCTGCTCTTAGCAAAAAGATTTTACAAGCTCATAAAAATTCACTCATAAAAACGTCTTGAAATGTTTGAGGAAAGAATATTTGTTAACAGTAAATCCTCCAGACTGGAGCTGTTTTCTTGTGAACATTTTGAAAAGCACTGAAAACTGGGTTAGGCTAAGATTTAAATTGAGAGAATGGTTCTGCACCGAGAGATGCAATAATGACTTTTACTCCACCTCATGTCTCATGTCTATGAATGAGCTAGCAGATAGGTGCAATCATCAATAGGCAATCCAATTGCTGAATTTAAAGACTGGCTTCTAGATTATTTTCAACAGAAGATGACATTGCTACATTCTGGGGTTTCCTGAATCACAGATTGAACTAAACCAAGTCTGCCCTGCTTATTTCTACCACATGATTAATATCAGAGATGCCCGATAAGTAAAAGGACATCTATTCTAGAAGATGTCTGAAGTCATCGTGAAGATGGAGTTTCATTGACAAAGGCACAGCTCCATGGATAGAGGCCCAACGGAAACAAACTTCAAGTGTGTGTGATGAGGGTTGCTGGGATCCAGGCCAGTCTGAGAGCTAGAAAGGCAAAAGAGTGGCCCTCCACTGCTGCTGATAACCCCTGACCCTCATCCTAAACAGTTGCATGACATCCAGATCACAGCTGGTGCACAGGACGCAGGTGCAGAGTGAAGGTGGAGTAGTGAGGTTCTAGCCATAACTGCCCAAGTGGCCATGGTCTGAGATTCTCAACCACAGGCTAAACTTAGCACAACTAGAACATGAAAGAAAATTACTTTTATGAAAGCTAAAAAAGGGCTTGTTTTCAAGGTGGTAGAGCTTATCAGTGTAAATTCTGCAAAGTTGAAGGCTCAGACTATTCTTTAGTGTTTAGGAAATTAACAGAAGTCAACCATCTGGCAATAGACATGCAAATAACTCAATATTGTAGTGCAAATAGAGAAACCAAGTTTCAGAGACGGTTACTGTTTCCTCCCTTCTTCAAAGCTGAAGATCTTTCAATATATTTGGTCTTAAAAAAAATACAAGTGACATTGTTCAAAGATGTATACTTGCAAAATCAATATATCTGTCAGCTACTGCATAAACTTATTCAGGTTTGAAATATTTACAGCATGGCAGAAAAGCAAAGTATGAGTGGAGTTCTTTGTGTTATCAGAAAGCTGTCCTGTTCAGAAAATGTTCTTTTTAGTTTTCTTCATTTTGCAGAGAAGGCAGAAACAATAAGCAGTGATCATATTTCTTTTAAAATACATACCTTTAAGTATAATCCCGAAGGTAATAATAATAATACAGCTTATGATAAAAATAATTATCATGGTCATGAAGAGCCACACTAATATATTTTTAAGTCACAACTATTCTCTCTGGCTTAGTAATTTGTTTCATAGCAATAGGGTAGTTTTGAAGCAAATACCCAGACTGTCCCCACTTGCCATATATTAGTTTCTCTAAGTTGTGCTGGTGCTCACAAAATGGATTCCTGTTTGATGAAACCAAACCAGGAGCTCTGCTTCACAGCACTCCAGCACTCAATGGAGTTGTGGGTCCTAAATTCTTGTGTGGACTTTCCGCTACAAAGATCTCCAGTATGTAGCTGGAGAATCCAGAAGGCTTTCAGATGCAGAAGAGTGGCCTCAGGGCCTGAAGGAGATTGCAGGGTCAAGTACTACATACATCTTCCTATTTGCTGTCAACTGCCGGTTCTCAACTGCTTTATCAGTGTCTGCCTGTCTGCTGCTTTATCCTCATACACCCAGACTTAGGATCTGAAACCTTTCCCTTCTCATCTTTCCTGCCTTCTGTTGTTGAACCTCCTTGGTGAAACTCTGTCATTGTCATCCTTTTTGTATAGTCTCTTCTCCACACGTCTGCTCTCATCTACCACACTGGAAGCTCCCTCTTCCACCAGCCAAAAAGTTCAGATAACTGCAGCCTGCAGCCCTGAAGATATGATGTTTCCCATGAAATGAGAAGAGTTTCTCAAAGGGCAAGATAAGCCACTGGCTATTTCAGAAGGTTGAGTAACTTCCACCAGCTGTCACCTACAAGCGGTCAAAAAAACTGCCTTAAAAAGTCAAAGATGAATATAGTCTTCTTGCAGACTAAAAACTATAATCAGCAGTCAGGCCTATGCCCAGTAAAGGGAGCTTGAGAAAGTCTTTGGGAGGGAGCATACCACTGAGCCAGCATCTGCCTTGGATTTTCACACCATGAATCCCAGTGTCCCCATTTAGGAGAGTCTGTAGGAATGTGAGGCCTTGGACATCATTCTTGGCACCCTGGACCCAAGTCCCATGTGCACACTCCTGGGAAGGCACATCCAGGGACACCTCTTCAGCTCCCTCTCCTACAGAGCAGACACCAGCCACCTCCTCTGCCATCAGCCCCAGTTCTGACCCCAGCAGGTGTATAACCCATTTCTACAATGTCTTGGAAGTAGAAGGTGAGGACAGGGGAGCTGGGAGATTTCTGTTGGGATTATAGCACTGGTCTCAAAGCTGTGGAGAAGGAATGGATTTTGCCAGGCTGCTCAGGGGAACTATTGTTTTTTGAAATGCACTGGAGCCATAACCCACAGAAAAAGTCTCCTGCAGAGGAACTGCATACATCAGAAAACTCATGACCCAGACCCATCCCATCCAAGTGCCTGGCTCACTGCCAGGGCCCAAATGAGCTGCTCATGGGGACTTACCATGATAACAAAGTTGTCTGACACCAGATAATGAGCCCCTGCCCAGCTCCTCCTCCTCACTGAGCAGAGCCAGCGGTAGGCTTGTGGCAGTCACACATCTTGTCATTTAAATACTTTTGCCAGCCTGTTTCTGTTAACCTGGACCTCTTCTTCTCATACCTGTCCTTGACCTTTCCTTCAAAAGCCTTGCCTAGTGCCTGCTTTGTGCATCTCCCGATTGGGCAGGGGCATGGCAAGAGTGAATTGATGGCCCATCGCAGGTGGAAGCAGGTAAAAAACTCTTGCCTCCCACTAGCAAAAGAGTGGGAAGGAAGGTTACCTTGCTTAAGGACTTCTTTCCTTTCCTCCAGGGTGCAATCAGCCCAACTCCCTGTTTCCTTATCAAGTGTAGCTACTGCCTTTATTGAGCTTCCTCACCCTTGCCACTTTTCCTTCCCACTGCTTCTTGCAGATCTGTTAGTAGGCAAACTGCTGCTCTTCAATCACTCCTACTTTGCTCTGCTCTGTGTATCCCCATGTACAGTGTAGAGCATGTCCAGGACAGCACTGCTTTCCTGGTCCCCCTGTGCCTACAGAGAAGAGGAGGGGGCTATGGACGCAGCCACAATAGGAACTAGTCCCCACTGCATCCCCCCGTGGAGTTCATGCAGAGTCAGGAAAAAACAATAGGTGGAGGTCATTGACAGTGCTGCCACCACTCCACAGAGCTCATCATCAGACAGCAAGATGATCAAAAGCTTATCCTACTTCCAGCCTATGTGCAGAAAAGAAACAGTTAAACCTTGCATGTGCGTTCTTGCTGGCAGGGCATGGCCTTATCATAAAACAACATAGGGTATATGATATTTTCCACAAAAATTTAATATGACAAATGTTTCCCTTTTGGAAAGGAGGTAGCCATATCCCCACCAAGCCTAAGGCTGGAGTTGTAGAAAATGCCACATTGTGAGTCTCTGCACTGAGATCTGCTGAGAAATCCTTAAATCTGCTTTAGAGGTTCGTCAAAGCCTCGTGTAGTTGCAGTTGCAGTAGACTAAAAACAGGACAATATTAATCTTGTCACTGGCCCTCCTCATTTTAGGAAGTCATAGACACCAAAAACTAAGCTCAGAAATCTCATGTGAGGATTGCGAAAATGTGGCACCAACTCACAGAAGAGTTGGAAGTAGCATTTTTATACTCTTCCAGATCAAGGATATCCAACTGCTCAAACAAAATCTTCTCGGTGCAGTACAAACTTGCTTAGCAAAAGACAGCTTTAAATGTTACCACTACAATGCTGGATAAGCCCCCTGACATAGTCCAAGAGATAATCTCAGGTAAGTGTAATACCAGATGTCCATGAGTAAGTCTTTTGACTCAGCTGCTATTTGGACAGTTCAAGGTGGCTGAAAGCACATAGCTGGAAATTCATGAGGCAGTGATGATCTTTGTGATGGAGGCACATCTCCATAAAGTTGCTAGCTGTGATGCAATTAAAAATGTTAACAATGTTATGCCAGATCATTCTTTCAGCTACAACTGCTCAGATCTGTTACTTCACCCAAGTCCTGCTGTATTCCTTTCTAATTACATGTTTAAGCTATCAACAGCTTACTGGTAACAAAAACTGAGAAAATGACTAAAAATTATTTATTTTTTCTTCTTTTGAACACCGAGGATGCTACTTAAAAAGATAGCAACCAGCAGCTCACCTACCATTTTCTTTGATCACTTCTCTGTTTGCTTGTTGTCTGGAGAAACAGATTTAAACACTCACTGGAAATGCTACAGCCTAACCTGGTGCTGCTCTAAGAGAACCTTGCTATGTAACTATGCTGCAACCCAAATGCAGACAAATTGGATGGAAGATGTGTACTTGTGAGGCTGTATTATGGTATCTGTTTCACTACGGATTGATGAGAAAGCAGGTGCCTTTTATTTTCTGTTAGATCTAAATCTGAGATATGGGAAAAGGGTTATTATTATTTCTGTCATTTTAAGAATATTATTATGGGCCTCAGCTCTCTTTTTTTCACCTTCATCATTTTGTGACTGTGAGGAATAGCTCGTCGTAGGGGAAATACAAACACTTCGTTTTGAGATAATTGGTGTCATTTTCCAGGCTGGCTTCCTTTTCAGATCTCTTCGCTCCCCCATTAGCCACAGCCAGCCTCTGCACATCCCGTGCCCCTCATCAAAATGCATATTTTATTTTTTTTTTCTGCCTAAAACCCCACACCTACGGTGCATTCGCCCTTCGGTCGGGGTATTATGCATTGCCTCAGCAACCTCTTCTGTATGCACTGCCCATATCTATGGGAAGTCCATGCTCCCTCCATACCCTTTTCTTTCTCATCTTTTGTTGAAGCCTGCATTTATTTTCAAAGAATCCTCTAGTCAGCCTTTCATGTACTGTGCTTTAAACCCTTTTATTCCCCTGAGCATTCCCAGCTATCCATTCTTTCCCTGAGAGGGAGGTGGATCTTCCTTGAAGTCATTATTCAGGGAAAGGAGACTAGGCCCCATTATTTGAGAGTCTCTGTTTGATTTCACAAGTCATTTAAATGAATGGTACGTATGCACAACTAGCAAATCCTTGTTAAAATGGTTAATTTCATCATTTCTTTTCAGTGATAGTGAGAGAACGTAAAAATCACAAAATGAGTGAGCAAAATGGCAAGAATCAGGTTTTGTACCGCATTCTTTGAAGCAATATTAAATGACAACATAAATCCTATAGAAATACTTGCGGGGTATTACTATATGTCTACTGAGAGTTCATTACGTCTTACATTATTAGAATGAAAGGTAAAGAAATGAGTGATTAGTTTATGATGCTAAAGCTGCACCATTTTTATTTAAGCAATTGCATTACTTGCAGTGCAGCGTGCCAGAAAAATGACTGGTTCAATGACAGATCTTTTCTATTATAAACCCCCTTTTAAAATAATTAGCAACAGGATAGAAAGTAAGATACAGAATATGTTTAAATGTAGTAAAAAGGAGAAATTATTCTGATGACCTAAGTTAGCCTAAAGCCCTTGGCTTGTATGACAAAATCACCGCAATAATTTGCCTAGTTTAGTGATCTGCACACAGGGGAGGTTGAACACTTAAAGGGTCGCAGCTAGGACAGGAAGGACAGGTACTTCAAACAGAGTCTCACCATGATCTACCTCACTTATGCAGTACTTCCATCAATATCAGAAGTTTTGTACTTTACTGAGGAAAAAAAGAGGTGGTTTTTTTTTAAACTAAAACTGTCTACCATCAACTTATTAAAAACATAAGCAGCAACTTTCCGATTAGAGTTTGAAAAGACTTTGAAAAATACTACATTGGTGTCAAGTGAACTAGGGGCTGAGTTTCTGCTGCCAAACATTTGGGTATGATTCTGCTGGCTTTATGAGGAATTACACCTGTTATTATTTAATGGAGAGAAAAATATGGCCATGAAAATGAAGAATCTAAAGTCATGCCTGACAGTGTCTCTCAATAAGCCTATGGCAACTCCTGGAAGTATGGTTGGAAACCACACCACTAAATTCTGCCAAGCATGTGTACTGATGACAGGCATCCTATGCTTGGAGACCTCATTTAGGCTTTAACATATTCCTTAATGCTTGAGCCTTCGTTTTAATGCTGTAATTTCCTATAGGCTTAGCATTTATTAGCCTCCAGCCCTGGTCCCAAGGTTGCCTCCCTTCGCTCAAAGAAAGGCAAGGGGCAGCAGTAACTCATCACTTTTCCCTGGCTGAGGCCTTCTCTCCAGCCCGTCCCCAGAAGCATTACAGCCAGCACAGTGCCAAACCCTTTGCCATCACCTTTTACAGCTCCTGTCCCAGTGGTGCCTCAGGGTCAGCTTCTGTGCAGAAATCTTCAGCTGTAAAAAGCCCCCTAGAAGCCACTGGCAGAAGGTACAGTGTTAATTTAAGGACTAAATTGAAACATTTCAGATTGCATTTGGCCATCAGGCTAAAATGCCATAATGCAAACTGGAGTACAAAAGGGACTGTTTCTCTTTGCTGGTTAATCCTGCAATAGTGTATTCTCTACATCAATAACTTTTTTATATACTCTTAGCAAGTACTGAGCCATATTTCAAGCCTCTCTTTCTAGCAGTGATTGGGAAGCACCTTGAAACCGGCTACTATTAATCCTGCCTGTGCCTGTGTGCAGAGTTGCCCATTTGCAAACACTGTCCAGACCAGAAAGCGATGACCCTTTGTTCCATGTTAAACTTTGAGCTTGTCAAAGTTGGGGCAGTGGGGCACCTTTATCAGAGCCGTTCTTGCTTCATGGTTGCAGTTCCTTAGCTCTTTCCAAACTGAGTGGGACATAGTGTCTGAAATGACAAGTCAGTCCTACTGAAGTTTATGCAGAGCAATAATTCCAGCAAAAAAAAAAAACAAAAACCAAAACGTATTTTTCAGGATACATAACACCTTCCGTACACTAAAAACCACCAGTTTGTAACATGCATACAGAGATATGCTTGCATAACTTGTATTATTTATGCTCTAGACTTCAACACTTCTCCATATTAAAATGTGATGATTTCATATTAACTCTGTGTCAGCATATGCTGATCATTTTGGAAAATACTAATTCAATTCCACAAAGTCATTGTTCTGCCATTTCTATCTTCACCCTGGATGAAGGCTTACCCACTGGTGTAATTGTAAGATGACAGACTGTTACCAGATCCATACTAGAGCCATAAAGCATGTGTTTAAAGAATGAAGTTAATAAAGAAATAGGAACTCAGTGGCAGGAAATAGCATTATAGACTTTAGAACACCAGGAGCATAATTAGTACTGTGACATAATGATGAAAGAAGGCAATAAAATAATTTCACTTCATTCTGTAATTCTTAGAGCAATGCAAATTAGTTTGTCAGCAGGGAAGGGTTGGTTTCTTTTCTTTAGATTTAATCTCTCTGCTGTCTTAACGTTATTTTCTTTTAAAAAGGTTTTGCTGAACACAGTGCGTACCGTACAATGGAATTCTGAATTCACACGAACAAGTGTCCTTTTTCAGGTTGAGAATCTCATCTACAATACAAATAGGAGAGTTTGTAGTGGCTGGAGAATCAATTATTTCTCTGGTCCCAGGCAAAAAATGTAAGCTATGAGCATTTGTCTGTGATCTCTGCAAAGCTGTGGAGGCTCAGAAAGGTGGAGATGACAGCACCGCTGTAACCAACCTTCTTCAAAGCAAAGAGAAATCATGTTGGTGGCAATATGAAAAATTCAGTGACGAGAACCACCAACATGCTTGATTATTTAAATTTTGTGGAAAACAAAGCCAAAGATTTTCTCATGAAATAATGAGGGAGAAAAGATGTAAAGAAATAAACCACTAGAACAGCTGGAGCAGAAGCATATGAGAAGCAGCAGCACAAGGCAAATGACACCAAGTGCTTCCTACTGATGCCCATGTCAACACTTCCCCTGCACTACTTCTTATTTCTACCATATAGTAAAAACTGGTTCTTTAGAGTACTGATCAGGGTTCAGTGCTGCTGTTTTATTCCAAATTGTTACAATTTTTTTGGTTCACAGAACATGGTGGGGCAAATTTAGTTGGTGCATGTTAAACAACTGCAAAGCCACCGAAATCAGTGCTCTCCCAGTACCATTACTGCATCTGCTCCATTACCGTTTTACTGTTGAATATTTATTTCCTGTTGACTGCGTTTAAAGTACACTTGCAATACAAAATTGAAACATTTATTTCCTTTTCATTTCCGGATGATAATTGATTGTGATCCAATTCTCTGCCTTCTATTTACCTTTGCTATTTTCAGCAGGGTACTGGAACTCGGATTTCTTTAAAAAGAGAACAGACAGTGTGAGTTTCCATACATAGTAAGTTGGTTTGCTGCTATTTCACTAAAGCCTAATTTAGACTGAACTAAACACTTTTCTGAACTAATTAATCTGACAGGGAAAACTGCAGAATACTAAGTCACTAATGGTCCCATTTAATATTAATTAATCTAGGCAGAGTTATTGGCATCTTATAGATTCACGTCTATATGGTATAAAAACACAGAAGAGAAGGAAAGGCAAGACCTGACGGGGACATAACTTTAATGGAGCCAAGGCTGATCAAGAAATGGGACTAAGCTCTTTTATAAGAAAGGTGGACAGGAATTATAGGACCAGAAGATGAGATTTGGCAATGGGATTTAAGGCAACTCAGGAAGCCATTTATTCTGTTCCAGAAGGCAAAGGCAGCATGGGAGAAGGAGCTCGCTGCCAGCTGCAGCAAGACAAGCAGTGGAAATGCGATATTTAAATGTTTTCTATTGAACTGCATAAAAAGCTTACATTCAAAGAGTGTTAGTGTTGCAAAGTTGGGTACTCAGAGGATAGGAAATGCCTGATTTAAAGTTTCCCAGGCAAACAACTTGTGACTCTTCTATGCACTGTAAAATCTTTAATTACAAGACAGCATATACTTTTTTTACACAGGACCTTTGGCTTTCCTGTGCACATGGAGGGCATACATTTAATGAGCAACCATTCGTTACCTTGTTTTATCCTCATTGTTAAGTGCATGGCCTCATGCCTTATTTACTATACCCTATTCAAACTCTACCCTGAATACACAATTAGTAATATCCTCATAGGATCTCCCATGTAATTTATTGCTATAGTACTTAGTGCTTCACAAATGTTAATTAATGTCTCCAATCTCCTTGTAAGGACAGGTCATTTTTTCTTATTTTTATGGTTGGGAACAGCATGAGATGACAAAGGCCTGATTTTATATTTTTTTTTCAGGAAACCTGAATTCCTCCATCTCTGCTTGAAGAAACCACTTATCACAATTTTCTTTTTCCATCATGGTGGGCAGCCGGGGCCCCTTCCCCTCCTGTTGCAGTACTACCACGCCAATGAATCTCTGCACTTGATTGTTTTGGGGCAGGTCAATCCCACTGGGCCATCTGCAGCCTGACTGGATGTTTCCTTGGACAGCAGGAGAATGAAGTGAACAGCTCCCTCTTCCAACCTACTGCTTGAAGGAGAGAAAAACACTGTGTAAGCAGAGTCAGGGAAATGGTCCTTCAAAATGAACCAGCAGCCCTATGGGAGATGCTGTTCCCACAGCTCCTCATGTGTTAGTGTTGGGGGTGTACAATGATGGTTTGAGTGGCTGCTCCACTCTCCTGCAGGACACAACAGAGGAGCAATGGCACTGGCCAGAGACAGCAGGCTGCCACCAGAAGATGCCTAACTTCCTACCATTGCCCCATGCAACAACATCAGTATAGCCATCATCTAAAGGTCCAACACGTCCAGCCTGTCATCCTGTGGACTTGCCCGCATGGAGCATATGGCCATCCCATGCAGCCAGCCTAGTATTCCTGCTCCTCCCATAGTCATAGCTGCATCCCCTTGCCTCCTTGCTGGTAGGGAGAGAGCCTCTCCTCTATGCCAGACAAAATGTGTGCCTTTAGTAGGGCCTGTGTACTGTAGCTTTCCTGGGTTCATAGCCTATCTGCTGACAAAGTGAGTTCCCACACCAGTACACTCACTGGGACATTGCTCCTGACCTGGGAGAGATACTGGTGGCCCAGATGATTCTCCCACACTTTTAGAAAGATGGGTAGCCATATAGTGGGCAAAGTTTTACCTCATCATAGCTCCCCTCCTTAACACCCATGACTACCTCAGTGCCTCTGGACATGAGCTCATGAGAGTTCTAAGTGGTCCTGAATCTTACAGAAGCATGCCCCTCCTAAGTTGTTCAGGTGGACTCAACAGTGCAAATCCCAGGGACATCACCCTAAAAGTGACAGGTGTACTGGTTTTCTCTTGTCATGGTCCTGTGCATCACATGAGCTACCTTCAATTTTAGCAGCTTGTATTTGAATTGCTCCCTGCGCAGCTGAAACAAGCCTGGGTCACTGCCATAGCCAGTAAGAAATTTTTCTAGTAGGAAATGGCATCAGGCACATTCTTCAGTTCTCTGCCTTCCCAGCTCCATTAGAACCCAGCTTAGGAGAAGCAAAAGTTCTACACATATTTCTGTGTAGTAGAAGTAGCTTTGGTAGAGGTGGAGCATGAGTAGGAATGTCGGGATTGGAAGAAGTGGAAGACATGAAAGAAGAGCTGTGTTAATGGCACCCTAAATCAGTAGGTCATCAACTCCCCAAGCACAACCATCTGCAGTTTCTCTAAACACCTAGATTGAAAAAACAAAGGGCAATCTAAGTACAACGGTCTACACCCAGAAAGAGAGACAAAAGAACAATGAGTTAGTCAGCAGTTTTTACCTAATGACTCACAGAGGTGGGAAGCTGGAGAGACAAACGATTCACAGTCACTGTCAACTTTTTAAAGGTGCAAAAGACATTAAAAAAACCAGCCATGTGGTTCTCAATAAGAAAACCTCAGAAGACACAATGAGCACTAAATAGCTAGCATTCCTCATACTTTGTCACTACAAATAATCCATACAGACCACGTACAGACACATCTTCAAACTTCTGAGTACAAAACAATGAGTGAGTAAAATTTATGAAACAATGGACCATGCATGAGTGAAACCTGGTTTGTACAAAACAAAATCACTTTTCTTTCTTATGCTGTCTCTTGTTGAGGTTTGCTCCATTAGTTGAGCTCTGAAGAACAATTCTGGACCCTGGACACTGCTCCATGGCTCCCATGCCACCAGGCAGGTGAAGCTGTTCCTGCCAGGACTCTGCATTGGCTTAGCTCCAATGTGCCCATCGGCTGAGCTGGATAAATAGCATTATATGCTCCCAGATGTGATCTCCTGGTGGAAATCAGATTTGAGCTCCAGGTCAGGTGATGAAGAAGAAGACAGCATTGAGCTTTGGATGGGCACAGGCACATTGCTCTGGCTCTTGTCCAGGGACAGAGCATACTCTGCTTACCATAAGCCAGCAATGGAGTGTTGCACTCCCAGTGCTACACAGATTGTAAAAGAGGATCTCACCCATCAGCCATCACTCCCTGACCATTTACTAGGTCCTCCCTAACTTCTGACAAGCTGTGTCAGAGTCATCTCTACCGTGTGCAGAAAGGTGACATCTGTCTCCACTCCCAGACACCTGCCTATTGCAAGAGTTTGAAGGTCACCAGCCACTACTACTGAGACACCCACGAAGCTTCACAGGCTGGGGAGTGGAACTTAAATACCAAAGCCTACATAGCCTCTAGAAGCCAATCCCTCCTCCCTTGGTTATTAATGGCTTTGCAACTCATGTAGCACGTAGCTATAGTACACATCTTTAATGTTTTACGAGCAAGTGATAGTCACCCATGCATCATTTATAGTAGGACGCTAAAACATTTTGCAGGCAACTGTATCTAATCCTAGAAAAGGTTAGTAAGTACCAGTTACATAGTAAGAATTACAATTTTTTTACATATAAGAAAGTTGTAAGTCATGTTACATTAGCATAATCAGCATTTTCATTTTAATTTTCAAAGCACTTCAAACAACAATGAATCCATGCAGGATCTTCTTGGCAGAGGTAGGCACTGAATAGAAATTCAAGCTGCTCGATTTCCATACAGCACTCAGAATGTGAGGTTGGGTTACAGTCTTATGCCATCAGGGCTGGAATCTCCGCTTGCATGTGAATAAGTAGCACATATGGTAGCTGAATTTCTTTTGTATACAGTACTCTGCTTTCCTTACAGTTGAGCTTTGAGTTTGGGTTCATGAAGTTTCAGCTAACAGGCAACACTTAGACACAGCAGCATTTTGTTTATCGTCAGGCAAAATAAACTGCTTCAGTGCATGGCTACCTATAAGGAACATGCTTGGTCGTAACCAACATTCACACAGAATTAAGTTACTTTCTATATCTAAGAGCTAATCCTTTATTGTAAAACAGATCCATGCCATCATAAGCAAACAGCAAATAACAGTAAAGTAAATAACGAAGGACTAGTTTGTTTGCTCTGCATTACTAGAGCAGCGCAAAGGGACTCCAGCGAGAATGATAATCATGACCAAGGCCATTACACAGCACAGCTGTGAAATTAGTCTTAATAGTCTGAGGCAAGAGCTACACATTAGGTTCAGTGCTCCTTAAATAGTTATTTTCCAGACGGATCAACTCCCTGATCTGGGTCCTTGCACAAACAACTAGGCTGGCACAGAGGGCAGAAAAGAGCAGCATCAAAGAGGACAGGAAAAGAGCTGAAGGGCAAAGCATTTCTGAAGTCCTCACTGCCAGCAGGTGAAGATGCTCAGAGCAGCAACCTTATGTAAACAGTCCCATGGAGTTCATCTTTCACTACCAGTTTGTGGGGGTCCTCCTGTTGTCTAAAGAACAAACTTAAAAGTTTGTAAACAAGTTTGGTTTGGGACAGGGTTGAGACATCAAAGAACATACCTAACTTTGACTAGGGTGTGAAACAAACAATGTCTTAATGTTTTCTTTTGCAGTTGCTGACTTAGATGTAAGATAGCAAATATTGTAACTTCTGGACCAAATTGGAGCCAAGAGTGTATCCCAAACTAGTCTTGGATAATTAGAATTCTAAAACATACATCCCTCTGTGAATAATGAGCATGCTAATCAGATAACCTCCCTAAACCTTTCAAACATGAGCTTAGATGCATATATATATTTAGGAGTGGTGAATAAATCATTATTAACCAATCAGCAGTATTTTATTATTATAAATATTGGGTGGAGGGAAACTTCAGGTCTGCTGGCTATTATTAAAAGCCGGGCACCTGATTCAGCAGAATGGAAATAAAACCAAGTGTCTTAAGTCAGTGTGTTGTTTGACTCTCATACACCAGGAGAAGAATCCTCATTTAGGGAAAACACTTCCTCGTGGTCATTAGGATGCAATATTTTTAGAACTAGGCAGTCAGAGGACCATGGTAGTACATTCCAGAGAAAGACCGGTCTTATGAAATGGTTGACAAAATGTAAACATTAGGTGACAGCTGATCAAATAAATCTACACAATCTAGCTGTGATGTGATAAAATAATACAGAAACAGCTTTATAGCCGTATATAGCTACAGCATCCTGGTTTGAGGTAAAATAGAACCACGTTTCTGTTCAGTAACTTCACTTTTCAGTTAAACCTCTTCTAACTCAACTCTTTGAAATTAACAGCATTTTTTTCAGAAACTGTCCACTTCCAGAGACTGATAAAACCTGATTGTTTCTAGTTTATGCCATGGAATGGTATGCAGAGAGGCCCTTACCTGTATTTATTGCTATAACAACCAAGGTCAGCTAACTTCATTGAGTACCAAGTTGGAGGGTAGAAAAGCTTAGAGGGATCACACCAGTATGGAGAGGCGGACAGGACAGGTGACCCGAAACTGACCAACTGCATGTTCCACCTTAGCTGCATCATGCTCACTATAAAAGCTGAGGGATCAAAGGATCAGCCTCTCTTCTTCAATTGCCAGTGTCTGAGGAGGACACTGTTCATCTGCTTTTGACCCCAGCCATACGTTCCTGAATCCAGATCTGGACTCCAGCTCCCATCCATCAATGAGTCTAGTGTTGGACTTTCCCAGTGCCTGTCAGTGATGTGGTCACCATCCTGTGAGCTCAGTACTGATTTTGTATATATTGTATAGATTTCATTATTTTTCTTTTTATTACATTATTAATATTTTCATTGAAGTAGTTTGGTTTCTTTTCTAAACTTGTAAGTCTTTCTCTATCACTCTGTCTTCTTCCCCCCTCTTCAGGGAGAGGTGGGGGAGAGTATTTGGCATTCCTTTCAGTGGCCAGTCTGGCCCAAACCACAACAAACAGCCATCAAATAATTTCTGACAATGTATAATAAACACATACAAACTCCTGAAACTGCTCATGTTATTCAGACTTGAAGTGAAAACTCAGAGCTGTTTTTTCTAATCCTGGAGGTGGCTATAGTAACAGTGACTTCAAAAAGGACTTTGATCTTATCAGGTACTGCAAAATGGTGGCTATCATTTCCCTAGTCATTTTCCTTTGGTCTGGCTGCAAGAGAATGAATTATCCTCTTTGCTTCCAAAGCCATCTGAAACCCAGTTGAGGTTTTCTCAGAGCCTGGGACTCACAGAATCACAGAATCTCAGGGATTGGAAGGGACCTTGAAAGATCATCTAGTCCAATCCCCCTGCCGGAGCAGGAGCACCTAGAGCAGGTCGCACACGACCGTGTTCAGGTGGGTTTTGAATGTCTCCAGAGAAGGAGACTCCACAACCTCTCTGGGCAGCCTGTTCCAGCGTTCTGTTACCCTCACTGTGAAGAAGTTTTTTTCTCATATTTAAGTGGTACCTTCTATGTTCCAGCTTCACCAACCTGATGGATCCTGGCAAAGTTTAATATTAACAGTATTGACTGTTCACTCAACTGTTGCTCAGATTTTGGCTAACACAGCTCACACTAAGGCCTGATATGTATTGAGGGCAGCACCATTAGGTCAAAGCAGAGCAGGCAGCAGGCAGATCAAGAGGGACAGGAAGAGATAAAGTTCCATTAGCACCTGCTGATTGCTGTCTCCTGCAGCCATCATCTTTGCATATCTGTTGTCTGGCACTTTCGGAATCTGCTTACTCATAGAAATGGAGCAGACCAAACTTCCAAACTGGAAGGTTTAAAAACTTCAGCTTAACCAAAAAAGCTTTTGAAGCAGATCCAACAGCAGTTGGACTGCTGAGACTTTTGTGCTTCGCGAGGTGATACAGGGGATGCTCACATCTCAACGGAGGAGAAAGAGTGAGCATTCTCACCACCAGCTGGGTAACTATTGTGCTCATAGGTGCATGAGTCAAGTTACAAGTTCAGAGTTGTGAGTTGCAAGTTATGAATTAGAGAACTTGCAAGTGAGAAACCTCCTGACTTTCTTAATGAATTTGTGAATTAATGTGATAGTCTAGTCTATGCAAAAGGGACTCAGTCCTTGTTTGTTGTGTTTATTTCTTACTGAGCTCATAAAGTTTAATTTACAGAGCACATTGTCCTGTAAATTTCAGATCCAAACAGACCACAATAACAGTCTTCAAAAGCTCCGTTTATTTGAATGTGGCTTGGTCTATTTCAGCACAGAGAAGTGAATGAAAAGTTGGACTAATTTACTTCAACTTACTTTGAAAAAGCAAACGACTAAACTGCACAGCTGAAGCCTTATGCATATGACAGTTTGCCCACAGCTGGCCAGGTGTGTGAGCCTAGGAAGCCATATTCACTATTTTATTTACATAAGATGTCTGTGAAGCCGGAGAGATACAGTCCTCAAATAAACTTATTTAAAACCAGATCAAACTAGCTGTTATGTTTTCTCCCAATCTACTACACATCTGCCCTTGAAATCTGGAATTTAATCCTTTGTGCTCTAAAGTTTCTACATAAGTTTCTACGTTTTCTATGGGGTTTCCTATGCGACATTGGCAAACTTCTATCACATATTTCTAGAGATGTCAAAGCTTCATTCAAAGCTTCTGATGCTTAAAGAGACTTTGAATTTAATTATACCACTTTGTACTTTATATGATCTGATCAGGGCAAACCATCTCGATTAACCTCTTCACCAGCCTTTCTAGACTCTTTCATTTGTCTGTCAGCAGCTTCCCTTATGATCACAATAATTATCATTGCAACACCCTAGGAGTGCTTTTTTAAGAAGACTCAGTTCCTTATCTGTGATATATTTACAAGCATGGTCTCATGCCAAGGATTTAGACATAATTGTATGGTTCTGTTTAGGCATATAGCCGGTGAGTATTACTAATTCCCTATAAAAAGCTTAAGGAAAATACTGAGTTTGAGCCAGTTCAGCGAGTTTTTACTGAAATGGTAAAGAAAAATGAGGAAATAGAATTAACATCTGCCTCACTGGAACTCTGTCACGGAACAGACAACTTTACACCAAATGGTCCCTGAGAGCTACCAGAGAGTGTGTGGACGATGGCTTAGGATGCTTTTCTTTTCAGTGTCGTGTCAATATCCACAATTGTTTATGACATGGCAGTCCTCGGCAGTGGACCAAGACAGAAGGTGCCATGTTGTCATAGGAGGAAAAGGTCCTGACCTTCAAAGCTTCCTGCATCCCTACACAATGCAGGCAGGGTGAGGTGGAAATTCTGGCCAGGCATACTGGTGCCAATAGCCACAGCCATGTACCCAGGGCTTGAATATTGGCAGTCTGCTGTGCACCTAGTCTACTTCAGCATGGAAGAAGTGTGTTGTCAGGCCCTGGTGAAGTACGACAGACAAAAAAGTGGCAGCTAATGTGCTGCATAGGGGACGGCCTTTCTCCCCTGGCCAAGGGATGGAGCCGTGGAATGAAGGCAATCATTCATACGGAAGATGCCAGGGATGGCAACTACACTGTTCGCAGACACGCTGCCTGGTCACACATAAATGGAGCTGAAGAAATGTGGCAAGAGAAAATTAAACATAAGGTCCATCAGGTGACTTGTAATAATAAACATCATGTTGTTTAACCCCAGGTGGGTAACATAAGCAAATAGTCACTGGCAAGATAAGGCAGACACACCAAAGAGGGAGTTAGAAGCAGCTCCTTGTCTATAGCTAGTAATGACCTTTTTTCCCTGGATGAACAAGAAGTAAATCCGTGCACATTTACACACACACATACCTATGTTACCATGCCCACAGCTCTTACAATGCTTCACCTCTGAAAATAACTCTGTTGTTGTACAGACTTTTGTTCCAAATGAGCAGAACGGACAACCCAAATGCAGCCTGCTGACCAAGCATGCATGCCCTTGTTTAGCTAGGATGTGCCGTGCCACTTGCCCAGCATAGTGCTCAGAGACACCACTACAGCAGAGGCTGGACAACACTTGTCTTCTCATGCTTATTATGTAAGTATTTCCTGCTAATAATATGAAGTCTCCCCTAATGTAGCGACATTTTAATAGAGGTTCTCCTACTAAGCTTCCTGTCTGGGAGGGGGTTTAGCTGGTTTTGTCGGTCCAAGACAGCAAGTCAACAGCCAGTGTTGCCTCCTCAGCTAGAAGTCACTCACCAGGTATCTCTAGCTCTCAGTTGGTATTGTGGCTTTGCTTGGACTGTAATACCCTTTCCTCTGTTGCAGCATTTATTATTACCTTCTCTTATATATCCAAACCCTACCTTACATAATCCTAGCAGGCAAAAAAAAAATCAAAGGAAGCATTTTCCAAATAGGTGGCACATCTTGTGCACCCTACTGAGACTGACTCCATTCCTTACCAGAGCAAATCAGTCCCAATTTATGTTCTTTGAGGAGAGTCTCACATCACCATAAAATCCCAAAGCAATTTGTCTAACAACTACCTGCTACATTCAGCTTTTATTACTGGGAGGCTTGCAACCCTCAAAGGAAGAGATTTCTGAAATGTGTAGTGAGAGGGCTGTTTCCACATCCCCCAGGCAACACAGAACCTCTGCCATAAACTCAGCTGGGGCCCCTTTCTCTGCAGTGGGTCTTTGGCACCTCAGGGGCCAGAATTTACTGACCAGCAAAAGTTTGTGTCATGGTTCCACCTAATTTCAGCTCTAATCCGCATGTAGTTCTAGTCAAAATGTTCCAGCTTCCAAAATTTCCCACTGCCCAAAGCATTTTCAAATTTCTTGTAATCCTCAATAATCCCTGTCAAACCTTGGTCAGGGCATTGCTCTGATCCTTCTAACCAAAACAGCTGCCTATCTCATTCCAAAGCCCCTGGTTGTGGAGAAGAACTCATTGCCATTCCCTTGAAAGCCCCCTTGCACCCAGCTGGCACTTTCCCTGACTCCTGCATCCTTTTAATTGCACTCATCCCTCTCCCCTTGTGTTGCCAACACCTGAACTCCCCAGCTCAGGATCCGCTACTTTCCGACTATGGATTTGTTCTGGTTGATATGCAGCCAACGCTCTGCACTGCCCTGCGTAGCCAGGGGGCTCAGCCAGCCCATCCCATATGGCGATTTATATCCCTGGACAGGCTTTTTCTGCTAATCAGGCTGACCTCATTCCCACAGTCTCTGCTTTTCCAGTGGCCTTTCTGCCTAAGGCCAATTGCCAAGGCTGGGAGAGCTCACACTGCAGCTCCAGTGCACCTATTAGGTCACTCAAATCTGTTGGCAGCAGACAGGCACACACAGGCCTCAGATCCCTCCCTTCAAAGGGCAACAGCTCAAAATCAGTCTTCTCACCTTCAAACAAGACTCCTCTTTGCAACTGAATAATGGTGCGTTATCTAGGAACTTTTACCGCCTCAAACAGTAAAAGCATTTCAGTTATAGGAAGTGAGCAGAGACCTCTGCAGCTTCCCCTTCCCTGGACTTTGGAGCAGATTGGCCCATGCAGACAGTGGCTCATGCTCAGCCCAGGATGTAGATGCTGCTCCTGAAAATGCCTGCGAAGGCAGCCGTGGCAGCTGACTCCAGAGACACTAGCTTCTTTCTATGGGCGTGAAGAGTTTTTCTGGGCTTGGGCAAAAACTAAGTTAAGATTGCTGGTTCTGAGCTCTCTCTGACTGTGGGAACACTCATCTGTGAAGTCCAAATAGAAATAAAAATTTTCAAAGAAAACAAGAAAGTCAGAAGGTTTTGATGATTCAGAAGGCAGCTTCTTGCCTGTGTCGTTCTTTTTCATCCACTTGCAATATCATCCCAACCACCTTGAATTAGAAGTTCAAAGATTCATTGGGAGTTTGTGTTTCAAAGATGCCTGAGAAACCTGCAACAAGTTCTTCAGTAAGAAGATCTGCAAGAAGTGTCTCTGCCAGTTCATCATGAGAGATAAGCCTGAGCTCTGCAGAAAGCTTGCCAAGGCATGCTGACGTTTATCTTGGATGTAAACATGGTTGGAAGGAAATTGCCATAAAAAAACAATCCATGAAAAGCCACATAGGATGTTGCTACACCCAAAACATGTCAGAGAGGAAGCAACTTTTAAGTTTGTTAAGCAACAGAGGAAGACTTCATCTAACTAAATTCTTCTGTATGTGGCCAAGTGACTAAGTTCAGAAAGGTCCAGCAGGCTGCCTCAGGCCACATGGGATAACCCATTCTGTCTCCTTCCTCTTCTGCTGAGCCACCAAGGAGGGGTTCAGCCACCAGACACAAGCAGAGATCCTCAGGCCAGTAGGAGGTTTCATCCCTGGCAGTAGCAAGGGTTTTGGAAATGAGATCTAGTCTCAGCATCCCATCAATATCCAGTGGTGGCCACCAGAATTACAAGCCAGCCATGACTCATATTCTATCTGCCTCTGAAAACAGCAGTGCAACCAGAAATAGGATCAGTGGGGACAATGTCCCTATTAGGAGAAAAGCATTAGCTGTAGTAATGAGGAATGAGCCTATAAAAGAATCTCACAATCGAGGGACCCATCTGGCTCTCACCGGCAAGCAGTTTCATGGCTCCCAAATATTTGAAAGTAGAATTAATAAAAATCTTTTTCCTTCATCAGTTCTCATCAGTAAGAGGAACACTTGATTAGTTTGCTTGTTAAAGTATTACTGACATACCATACTGCGGTTTTCAAACAATTGGATCTTGATTAATTTTGGTCATGTAAATAAAATCCATACAAGAATTATTTTCAGGCCTATTTAACTCAGTATATAAATGCAGCATTATTTTCAAACCTCAACATCCCTTGCCCCAGCAAACTAAAGAGTATGTTTTCATGCACATGGCACAGGAAACAAAGAGTTTTTATGGGAATATTTAAAACTCACTTTTGCAGACAAAACAGACTTAGAAAACCTCATTCAAATGGGTCACTTTTTGAAGATCGGAAAGGGCTAATTATGAGCCTTGGAAACAGAATTCATCCTCCCAAAATAATTTCAATTTAAACACACTGTTTACTGGATACTTAAAATGCACACACAGAAGATTAAAGGTGGATGTCAAGGATATTAATTGTGCTGAGCTTGGGACATAACCCCAGGTTCTGGCTTTGGAGAGAAGTTCATTGGAAATTCTTGATGAGAGTTCTTATTTCCATAATAAACCAGAGAGCAGACATCTTCCAAATGCACTGGATTCACTACAGTGGCCTGTGCTCACAAGTATATGTACTTTGGGAAAAGCCCAGATTACTAAGATTCTGGGCCAAGGAACAAACAAACAGCAACAGAAATGTTTCTGGGCAGAGATGGACTCTTGCCTGGAGGACTGTGGGCTTCCCTGGTGGAGCCAAGCATCCTCAAGGCAAGATGTGTTTCAAGAGCATGCAACATGCCAATCTAAATACAAATCTTTGATTCATCTCTACTTGCACAGTTTCACACTTGTGTTTTAACTGAATGTTCCTAAAAGAAAAGGGGAGTGGAGGGAGGGAGGAAAAAAAGGAGCATATTTTCCAAAGTTAAATCAAAGCAAGTGGACAAGGAAAGTGTAATGACAGCAACATCCACTCTGCAAAGGCACAGAATTTGCTTCCGTTCCCATTAGCCTGTAACTCTACCACAAAATAAGCCGGGGAGGGCCAAGGCACAGCTAAGCAAGGATCTGAGCAGTGATGCAGAGCAAACGGCAGGAACTTTTAGATCATCAAGGAACAAACCTGAAAATATCAGTTTTCAATCAGAAAAAAATAAAGTCAAAAAAACCCCTCTAAAAGTAGGAGAACATCTCACCAATGTGGCGGGAAGAAAATTCAAGAATCGGTTCAATAGCAAGAAGGAAAGATCTGGGGAGTGTTTTTCCACAAGCAGGGATTTTGACAAACAAAATGGAAAAAATAAGTACATTCAGGTTGAATTCAGCTAAAGTCTTGGTTGAAAGGAGAGTACAGGAATAGATTTTTGAAGATGGCAAATCCTTCCATTCCAATGGTTTGAAAATAAAATCTTGCAACTTATTTGATCAAAGCGTCATTCGATTAAAAAAAGATGAGAAGATCAGAAGACAAAACATTCAATTTTGGTTGAATGAACCATTTGAGTTCATTCAAGGATTTTGCACGATGAGTTATTTGGTTTCATTTTGCCAAAGAAAACTTTAGAAAATTCTGACCTAAGACATTTTTTTCCTGCTTTTTTGGTTTGGCCTCAGAACAAAAAAACCCCAAAGCAGTATTTGCCCGGATCTATTAGAGTCATTGAATGAAATGATGCCAAAGTAACATCATTTTATCATGGCAAAATGAAGATGCTAAAGGATCAGATAAATCCTAAGCAGCTGTGCACTATTTTATGCTGAAGGAAATACAAAAGGGACGATGCAATGCTACATGTGAGGAATTCTGGAATATGATCAATGTGCCTAGAACCTAAAGATGGTGGAGGCTTTCTCTCCTTCTGTCCTTTGCTTTTTTTCCCTACACTTCTGGCCACAGCAAGGCAGAGAGGTGCTCCCCAAAACTTTTCTACAAATGGACTTTGCTGACAAACAGTGGCTGCTTTTTGTTAGCACAAGCATTGTCATGGCCTTCCCAGGTTACTTATCGGTACAGTGCTGCAACATACTTGATTTCAACAGACATAAGTCACTTTAGCTGTAAAGTCATCTGAAGCCCTTTCAATTTTTGTGTGCCCCCACTTTTAAAGCTGAGTGTTCTCTGCTAGCCAAGTCGTGATGGTTCATCAGACAGGCACTGCTTCCCGCTGTGTGCTCCTACTCATGCAGCTCCTATGGCCATTTCTACCACCACTGGGATCAGCGAGCTGCTGCCAGGGTCAAGAAGAGCAGCATAACTGGAAACATATTTCAGTCCCTTTCATGTGTATTTGGCAAAGCTAATTTTTTAGAGGTTATTTCTCAGAGAAAAAAAAAATCCCATATATTGTCTACACCAGAAAATAGATGTACACAGAGTACAGATAAAAAATAATGAATGGGAACTACCAGAGCAGTTAATAATGCAGGAAGGGTCTTCACAGCACTCTGCTTCCAGCAGCAATGATCTGTCCTCACCATCATGATGGTTTGTGTCTGGGGCTTGGGGTACTGAAAGCACGTTTGCTGCTGGGTAAAGAGCTGTTTCATTCCCCCTTCACGCTCACTGCTATGGCTCCATTAGAGAATGTAAAAATATGTAGAAATAAATTAACTGATAAAGTAAGTACCTATAAGAGATCTCTTTGAAAAGCACCCAGTCAAACCTGCCAGTTAAGTGTTTCATGAAAACACCAGTAAAATGCAGTGTGTACTACAGCCAAAACAGAAATAGTCTTCCTGACACAATAGTAAACAAGAGAAGCAATGGAGCAATAACAGAAACGATGAATTAAAGACAGGGAGCATAGGCCGTCAATGCTTATTGAAGAGCTAAGAGCAGTATTTTTTGTACTGGCATGAAAACTGTGAGTAATATAATGATATAATAAGGTGCAATATTTTCAGTGTTTAATAATTGGACAGCACACAAGACAGCCAAGCACTTTGACAATGATATTAAGACTTGCTTAAGACCAGCTGGGAGGGGATAAAGTGATTTAGAACAATATTTTATGGTCTGGTGAAGCTCAAATTAGTATACTACAGTTTACTAGAAAGGCCCAAAGATGAAGCAGGAAGAAAGATGACCAAATAGGAAAATGCCTACTTTTTCATATTTAGGATGATGGCAGAGTAACTGCTGGATGTGTAATGGTACATATTGTAAAACTATGCTTCACTATGTGTTATAAAAATATTCCAAGTGATACATACCAAGGCACTATTAAAGCCGAAACTTTCCTATCACAAGGCAAAGACACTGTAGCCATAGGCTAAAGCACAGACAGAGGACAAGAAGTCATTGGAAAGAAGATTTTCAGGAAACCAGGTGACAGGCACACACTGGCAGCCTTGCTCCCATTCCCACACCACTGTAAGCAGTAGTTCCCCAAAAGACCAAATTTAGATTTTGAAACACGATGTTGCCTCGATTTATTATGCAGCACATGGCACACACCACAGGTGGGGGTTTCACTTCATGTATTTCAGGTTTATAATGAAAACATAAGTCAAAACGCTCTACCCAGGCTGTATCGGGGAGTCACCTGATTCTGGCACCACATGCAGCTGCTTTGCAACAAGTCCTAAATAAAGGATAGAAAATTATTTTTATATTGATTGAGCTTTTCTCTTTTGAAACTGAGGAGCCCAGTTAACATCCTTGATGTGGTACTGAAAAAGGAAGACAATTTCACTTGTTCAGAGAACAAAAAGTCTGACTATCTGGTTTTGGAGAGGCTTATGTTCTTTGGTCATGAACATAGATTGAAGTCTTAAGGACCCTCTCACCAGCACTAGCATCTATTCCCACTGTTGCCATGAATGAAACAGCAGGAGAGCCGAGTTTGGAGACTCTCCTTTTAGACAGTGGGCTTGCCAAGACTAAATTACCTTTGCACCCTTCAGTCTGGGATCAAAGTTTTTTGTCGCAGAGATAAACTATGTCCATAGTGTTTGTCCCATGTAACTTACACGATGCCACTGCTCTGGGAGTTCCACTATCTGCTGCACAGAGGATGCATGCTCACCACAAGAACTTTCCTCCTTATCTGACTATGCTTGCTATGATGAATCCATTATTGAAGTGCTACAGCAATGGGCTGCATTTAAACTACATAGAGAAGTCCTGAAGATAGGCATGAAGGCAATTTATTTTCCCATTCATGTTACTGGTTACTTGTACCAGGCGGAGCTGCTGAGGGATTTCCTCATTGCAGCCCATAAAGACAGGTGAGACCTGGAGGCTTGGGCTTAATTTAGGAAGTCAAGCACGCATTGCTGGAGCTACGGAGTCACATCGCCCTCAAGGCACTGCATGACCAGCCTACCAGGTAGAGAGCAGATGATGTCCAAGTCAAACACATGAGTTGGTACCTGCAGCACTAAGACTAGATTTTGGTCTCTTTGGTCCAGGGAAAGCATCTTCCCCTTTGTAGAGCTAAGGTAAAACAGCCACAGCTTCCAAACATGACAAAAAAATCCCTATTATAAATTATGCATTAGCTTTCTGTGCAAAGTCTTTCAGGTGACAGAGAAGCAGATGTTTTTGGAGTCATGCGTACATATGTTTCTCAGCACAAGGGGTTCCTGTGGAAGCTTCTAGGCGCAAAGAACATAGAAAAGATCAGAAAAAAAATCTTTCAAAGGGGAAGAGGAAAATATGTCATTCCAGTGACAACTTTAAAAAAAATATCAAATACTGAAAAAAAGATACTGCAGCATATATTTAAAGCTGAGTAGAAGTTTCCTGGATTGAGACACGAATACATGAGACACTGTGTCTTTTTTTTCTTTTTAGTGGTTTTTGAGCAGGTTGTCACAGGGGCCCCTGAGAATACACTCACAGGATGACAGCAGAGGCCTTGAAAGTACAGGCACAGGATGACTCCAGAGGTAAAAGCAGAAGCATAAATGGTGGAGGATGGTCAGTGAAGGGATGCAATCCTGAGAGGTGGACATGGCTTGCTTTAGGGCATAACAAAGAAGCCATAAAAAAGGGAACAAGGAAATTATATGGAATAGATATAAAACATATCCTATATGATGAAAATGCAAAGGAGGAGAAAAGGATGAATAATAATAATAATAAAACCCTGTGCAAGTCAGGGAAGCAGAGCAAAAAGCAGTGCCTCTGCACCGTGCCATCCCCTCGCCCAGGCAGTAACAGCATCATGCCAAGCCAACACCTATCCATGGTCAGGTCCCCACCCTGCTTCTGCGGAGAAGGGGTGCTGTCCTACTGAAACTTAGCAATTACCCTTCAAGTGCTAACTTTTTGCCTAGGGGGTTCATAAACTAGAACTGGAGAGCTGTGCGTGTGTGCATGTGTTAATACATGTGTGAGCTTTCTGCTCCTGCCATCCCGCAGAAGGTGGTTGAGACCATGGCACCAAGTCAGACTAAAGGTAGACACAACCCAGAGGTATTTTAAAAATTATAGATGTGGAATAGCATTTAAAACAAACAAACAAACAAACCACACAAAACCTCTAAGTACTTAAGGATTTATAAAATGCTCTAAAACTTCAGATCATGAGTAAATAATTCATTACACAAATAATTCCTAAAGATGCATTTCCTTGCTCGAGGAATTCCTGAAATGGAGCATTGGCAAATGCAATGAACCTGCGAAAAGAACAGCATTAACTCCGGCAGGTTCTGAATTTAACAGGTTTCTACCTTAACACGAGGTGGGAATTATTATCCTGTCACTCTTACTGGAATGACATTAAGATTCAGGCGCTGAGCGTGGCAACGGAGTGCGAGGGCTCGCTTGTACGCCCAGCAGCTCCTCGCTGCACCTGGTTACCATCGATTGCCTCATTACCATTTCGCACAGCGGGGGAGAGAACCCAGCTAAATTCGCTTTCGGAGAGAACTGAAAATGCACCGGGCTTATTAACGTCCCTTTCATCTGCAGCCCCGCTTCTCGGGGGCCAGGCGGTGCTACGTGGCCGTAACAGTGAGCTTTATTGCCCGGCGCTGGATGACAAAGAATTGCATCAGAGAAGTCTCAAAGCTGCACGTGACAGAGCAGAGAAATAAGAAGCCGTGCCCCTGTGATGCTTTTTTTCTCCCCCACCCACCCCACTCCAACCCCATATGGATAAACCTAACTGAGAGCAAGGACAGAATAATAAATGGAGGAGAAAGCAGGAAACTCATTGCATTTTTCATGTTTTCATAAATCATAGCAAAACACTGTCCCTGACTATATTCATCCCCACGGGGAGGTGGGCTCTGTGCTGTGCGGCACCAAACCACAGTTTGGGCCTCACAGCCTGGCTTTTTGCTCCCTGGGCTAGCGAGGGCTAGAGACCCAGCGCTGCTGGGCTGCTTCCAATGATAGAACAAGGGGTAATGGGTGCAAGCTGGAACATTTAGGGAATTAAGGTTCCACTTAAATATGAGAAAAAACTTCTTCACAGTGAGGGTGACTGAACACTGGAAGGGGCTGCCCAGGGAGGTTGTGGAGTCTCCTTCTCTGGACATACTCAAAACCCACCTGGACGCGTTCCTGTGTGACCTGATCTGGGTGTTCCTGCTCCAGCAGGGGGATTGGACTGGATGATCTTTCAAGGTCCCTTCCAATCCCTGATATTCTGTGATTCTGTGATTCCTACCTTTGGAGCTGCCAGAAGGGCTTCAGACACCCCTCCAGGCACTCTCCTAAGTTTCTTTGGGGTGTAACTTTGAGGGGTGACTTCCTGTTCTCCTAGAAATGCCTTTATTTCAACCAGAGCACTGTAAAAAATGCTATACAGATGCATTTCATTGGCACTGGTGTTTCTCCTGTCCTCCTGACAATATTTGCAAGCCTTTATTTCTTGTTTGGCACACTACTGAAAGCAGAATTTATTTGTGCATAGGGAAAGCTTTGTGAATAATCAAATATATTCACCCAAAAGAGGCATCCACAAGAATCACGCATGCAGAGACTGGTAACCATCACATGGAAATAGGTGACCAACCAGAAGCCACAAAATAGCAAATACCCAGTGAAATGGTTGCAGCGCTGGAATGTGTTTGCATAAATTATTCAGAGAATAATTCTGAATATTGAATATGTGCAATGTTAAGGCAGCCTGGGAAACTCTGCACAGATGCATTTTTCCTTTTCACAGAGTTTATCACTTGTTCTATTCTTCCCTTTAATTCTCTCTCTCTCCTCTGAGCCTTTGCAGACGAAGGTGTAAGTGTCCCTTTCCAATACCAACCCTCTTAACTCAGTCTGTTTTGAGCACTAAAAGCAACAGTTAATAGCAGCAAAATGGTTAAGTCAGGTTTCCTTCTTTGCAACAACTGCTCATCAGTTATTAACAGATCCTATTTGCTTGACGCTGAAAATTCTTACAGAAAATGAATGCTGACAGTTGACTTGATTTATTTGCCACCAGTGCATTGTGCTGGCTTTTGGTTGCCCAGATCCTGCAGTCTGTAGCAATCTGTCACTTGCCCCAAAACTGCTCACATCTGTAAGGTGAGATAAAATACCAAAGGTCCAAAAAGAGGCAGCTGGACACCACTATTTATTTCCTGTGATTGATTCAGTACAATTTCATTTCTTTTTTAGACTGAAAATACACAATAAATATTCCTTTCTTAAAATTCACAGAAGGCAAGGTTGAGGACTCTCTTGATTCATCACTACCAGAGCGTTTAATTCTATTTTAACAAGTGCTTTAATTTAAGTCAATGCATCTTGGGTGGAAAAGATATAAATCAACCAAATTAATTTTATTTCTATTCGGTAGCAAAAAAATTTCTTACACCACTTTTCCTCTACTGGTTCTGCAGCAGCAAGACATAAAGAATAAAAAGTGGGTTTTGCAGGGTTATAAATTCTCCTACTAATGGTGTTCCCTGTGCTACTTGTGCACAATGAAATAAAGAGGAAACAATGCCAGTTTGTTCCTGAAAAGACAAGAGGCAGAAAATTAACATCTGAAGAGGACAATGACAGAAGAGGAAGGTAGCAAACAGCAGAGGTCAAATGAAAGGAATAAAACAACTGACAATTTCCGAAAGGTTTCAGAGGCAGAAGCCCTCCATTTTTCAGGTAGTAAAGCCCTAAGCAGAAAGCAATTAACTTCTGGCCACCTGCAGTCCTTATTTTCAACACTGAATCCTGTCCAGTGTCTCAGGATATGTATCAGGCCACACAGAGACCCTGAATGAACTCACTCAAGGAGCTAAAGCAACTAAAGCCCTTCCAAGAAGTGTATTAAGAAAGTCATTTTATCTTGGCTAGACTGCTTCTAGTCCCAAGAGGATGATTGAATCTAAATCTCTCAAGCTCTAGAGAGAAACGTAGCCATCAGGTGCTTGTGTGCTGTCTGCACCATACAGTATTTTTCCATCTAGACAAACTTGTCATTGCCTTGACTGATGCTGACTGTTTCTTTTGTATGGCTAACTTGCAGACTTAGTGATAGAGATAATAATTCAATTATTATGGGAAAAGAAACATAAATAAAAGTAAAATCCCTTGAAGAGTAAGTGGATCCCTGGAAGTCAATAATGTAATATTGAGATCAGTGGTGAATTATAAAAACTTCATTTTACAGCCAAAAACATCCTTTCAAAGAAGATGGAAAGGTCAAATTAGCATCAGGAACCATGTAGTTCTATTTGCAGTAAGTTTATGACTTCTATATCTATTAGTTATGACAACTTCACAATTATTAGTACATTTATCAAGTATACGAATCATCCCATCTCCTTTTTTGAGGTACAAACTCAAATGCCCCTTGGAAAGCATCAAGATATTTAGCATCTAACCTTAACCAATTTCCATGGAAAACAAATAGGCATTATGCCTTGAAGAATCTGACAGTAAATTATTTCCTTCAGGTCTTATAAGTAATCAACTGCAGAACAGAGAACTGAAAACAATTTCCCACATTCAGGGCTGGCAGTCTAATCTCTGGACAGGTTGCCTCTCCCACATGTAAAAGCAGCAGCCTGGAAAACAAGTCCCATGTTGTGCATCAATTGAACTTTGACCTTGTTGAGGCATGAAGGATCGGTGGGATTTCTTGGGGCAGGCTATGGGGAGAGAGCTTTCTATGCAAAATAAATGCTCACTGTAGGATCTTATGGCCCAGAGTCACCTGTGTGGGTATTTATTGCTGCAAGAAATATTATAAAATAACTTTTTTTTTTTAATTAGTATTTCTTTTAGCCTCTTCCATCACACAAGTGTTAGGGAACTCAATGCTAGCAGAACCTTGCCTGGGAGCCATGGTGGTGACTCCACAATCTAAGGTAGAGCATGTGCTGGTGCATTACCAACAACCTCATTTTTTTTGCAGTATTGCTGCTAAGAGGAACTGCTGAGAACATCAAGGGAGAAGGGGACTGTGCAAGAAAGGCAGTTTTCTTGAGCAGATGAGACCTGCAAGTTCAGAGGCAGATATCATAGCCTCTCTGGCATGTCTGTTTTCTTAATAATCTCGTATTTTTCTCTTCATGGGCACCAGAAGACTTCCGTTCCCCACCTCCAACCCACAAGCGAGTCATAAGGAGAAAAACATTTCAAGACAAATGTAGAGGTATTTTCTAGGCCTCCTGCCCCACTTCTGCAGGCTTTACTCAGGAGAGTGATATAAAGCACCAAATCTGGAAGGGCTCCTATAATCCCTAGGATTTGCATGTAAAAATCCAATCAGGATTAGCTCCGTCTTCCTCATCTCTAAAGCAAAAGCATGAGACTTTGGATTTGTGGACTCTAGGAATAAATTCTGTGAATTATCGAAACTGTTTATTCAATGGAGAGAGGAAATCTGTTCCTCGGTGAGTTTGTAGGACTACTGAATAAATTCCCCAGTTAAACACAATCCTTAATCTTCAATTCCCTGTTCCTCATCACAAGAGCAGTTTTAAATCTAATTTTATTGTTTATTCATGATTGAATTCTTCTTTTATGAAGATTGTAAAATCTGAATGATTGCTTGACAGAGGGTTCGGAAATTACTTACAGAAGGAATTGATCCCAAAACTACTGAAATCGATGTTTTGATGAGTTTTGGATCAGGCACTGCATGAAGTATGAAAAACTAAAAGCATTCTGCTGTGTAGGAGCAGTCTAGAAAAGCTGCCATCTCCCTTTACAATCATTGCCTTCAGATCACCTGTGGCTTCGTCAAAAAGATTTGACAGATGATTTATTTGGAAACAATTTTATTAAAATGTCTGATACGCAGTATACTTTCCCCGTTGCTTTGTTTCAATTACTACTAGTGTTATTATTAATAAATCACAATGCGTTGCTATAGAGGTAGTTAAATCGGCAAATAAAAGATTAGGACCGAGCTTCTGAGGCAAACTAGCAGTAAGTATGGGGAACAGATTAACCCTAAACTAGCAATGAGTTTACTTCCATGTAAACTGTGTAATCAGAAAAAGGAAAAAAACCCCAAACCACCCAAAACCAAACCAAAACCAAAACAACAACAACAACAAAAGAAAACCAAACCACCAAACAAACTAAAACGCACACACCCCCCCAAAAAAACCCACTCAGAACAACTAACTCGCCCTCCCTATCCCGAATTTTCTGATGTCTTCCAGGAGACACCATGTCTGCCAAAATGTTCCACTTCAAAATCTGAATAATTATTAAGTTACATTATCACTATTGCCAAGCACCAGGCACTATCACACCAATGTGCTTATCACTGGCAGCAACGCCAATAAAAAAATTTAATAATAATAATAATTTTTTAAAAGTTCTAAATGCACTACATGTACATAAAACTTCAGGTATGTGCGTATTTGAAACAGGACTGTAGAGTTCGAGGCAAACATACACTTCAAGACTGATACAAATGTAAGGTTCAGCATGTGAGAGAAACCAAAAAGCCTTTAGCCTTGAGCTAGAGCTGCCTTATCACCCAGGTGGAAGATAGTTTCACATAGGCATGCCCAGGAAACATAAGCATTTCTGAGAGTGAGGCGGCAGATGGGAGGCAAACCCTTGGGAAAAAGATTGAAATCAACATTTTGATTAAATTACGTTCTAAATGGAACCACAGAGAATAAATTAGGTATAAACATTATAGCCAGAAAGGATCCCAGGTAACAAATTTGGTTAAACGCTTTGCACTGCACAGAGAAAAGCCTCTTTGAGTTCATGTAAGTATGGGTGGATAAAAGAACAGTTTTCTTCTTAGTTCTGCCTCTAAAGTAATTGTAATTGTGTTGCTCACATTTGTGCTATGCAAACAAATTCTCATTTACATTTACTTTCATCTTTACTGCTGTTAAGCATGATTTTGATAGAGCTAGAAAGCAGAAAGTCTTGGGTGTAGTCAGTCTTAAAACTCTCCATGCTGGCTACTGCAATGCCATTTCCAGGGCCTCCAGGAGGAAAAATCTGTGCTTTTCTGGAATCCAGAGGAGTCAGAGCTAGTGCTGGCCGCACCCAGGGTTTGCGCAATAGAAATATTGCTGCACCCAGAATTAGGAGAGGTTTTCCCCCTGCAGTAGGTCACTGCTGAAGACTGCCAGCACCTGACAGCCTTGGAGGGCGTCCCTCCTTCCTCACAAATTTAAGGAAAACACTCATCCTCATTAGCTCTCCCTCCAAAGACGTTAACCATCTGTCATTCCCGTTCCCCTCCTTTCATAATAAGTGTTAATGGAATAAAGTACAGTCTCTCTCTCCTTCACAAGGTTGACTGCAGGTGGTCACGGTCAGAATCTTGTGTAATAGCACTTCAAGAGCAATTCCTGTTCCGCTAATTAGATGGTGTTCTCAGCACTTCATGAAAACAGCGAAGAAATTCTCAAGTAATAAAGTCAACAGCTGAACTACAGTGGAGAAAACCGCTAAGCAAACCTGATATTTTGAAGTTTGAAGTAATAGAACAGACCTTTAGGAGCAAAAGTTTGAAGACATATCTGTAGAAAGGGAGACCCTTTCTTTCTCTGTAGTCTGGATGATGCACCACTCCAAGCTAAAGATTATTTTTGACTTTCCAGTTCAAGTGCCTGATGTATGACTATCATAGCCTTGATCCTTCAAAAGTCTTCAATACCCACAGCTTCAGCTAAACTCAGTGGCAGCTGGATTTGCCTGGTGCCTCTGAAAAGCCAGCCCTGTTTTTCTTCTCTTCACTGAGCAATCTTTGCAGCACAAACCAGATTGAACAAATATTATTTACAGCATTTTTTTTTTTCCAGAATTTCAGAAATTCTGGACAGGACATCAAAGTATGAAGTTCTGACTGGCTGCAAAAAGGTACCTTTTCAACAAGCAAAGAAAGAAAAGTCTGCATCTGACCTTTTACTCCAAAATGCAAACATTTTTTGAATCATGGAATTTCCATGGAAAATCCATGGGCCTCGATTTCCTGCCCAGCTCTGCTCTCTCCAGCCTTGTTCCTGCTTGGGGGTGAAACCTAGTCATTGCCACACTCTCCTTTGCATCTCATGGTCTTGCCAGGTCGCTCCAGATGTGTTTTGTGCTACAGAAAAAGAGGCTCAGCTGCTGTTATTGCTGAGCACAAAGACTAATAGTTTCGTGTATTCAGCTGCATTAGAATCTTACAATTGCCTTGGTATAGGATCTCTATTCATGGGCCATTAAGCTTCCTCTTTTATATCTAGAGCAGATAAGGAATTTTGTATGACAAAAGAATTGCCACATGAAAAAGTCAATTTGAAAGCTTCCCGAATATGTACTGTCTCGGGGTGCCAGCAGGGATCCATCACCTTAATATTTTGATTTGTCAAAAGATAGTCAAGGTTTTCATCCTATCCTTGACATCAGTCTGTGGATATCGGAGTTTGAGTTGTTCCTTATGAGAGCCGTTGTTCAGATAGCTGAAGTGTGTTCCCTGCCACAAGCTGAGCTCTTTGGCTAAACTAGCTCCTGTGATGAACCATTACTTAGGACAAAACACATTTTAAAATATTGGAAGCCCTGAAAAGATGAAATTCCTTCTACACCCTCCCCACCCCCTCCCCCTCATCCCTGCCATCTAGCTCTGCTTAGAAACTGTTACTCTTTACTGAGCTTTGCTTTCATCAGTTGATTTCCAACCTTACACCCAAACAGTTTTGGTGGATGTTGAATAACATCAGTTTGGAGCCTCTAGTACCATAAACACACGCTATTATCAGTACTAAATGGCTGCAATATTTCATTCAAGACTGAGCTTTCTGAAGTACACTAGCAACGCATTTTTTTCCCATAGATTTAGCTGGAAAACCCCTGAAGAATAACTTCTGAGACTTTTACAAGACTACCCAGAGCTCAGCCAACCACATCAGTGAATAAGAAAATCTTTACCATGCCCTAACACGAGCAAGTAGCAACCACAATTTGCACCCAGGCAGTGTGAAGATAAGAGCTTGAGGTTGAAGCTGAGAACAGCTTTGAGAGCTTTCTTGAAGCTGAGGAAGAAATTTTACACCGAACTGAAACTCGTTGTTAGCATTTGTTTTCTACTCTAAGGGTGCAAGTCTATCATCTGATGGCACAATCCCACCTGAATTGTCATTTCATCTGAATTTAGCTGCCTAAAAAACAGATAACGAATCTCAACTTAGTGTCTAGTTTCTTCCCTGATGCCTGCAGAGAGACATAAGTATTTCTAGAGGTGATTCAGTCCACTTACTCACGATACCTAGAAATGATACCTTAATTTGTGGTAGCAAAACTTAGGTCAGGTAAGTCTATACTTGGTCAATCTCCATCAGGCTTACCCAAAGCAAGATTTAAATTTAGGTAGAGCCTTAGTCTGTTTCTTTCTACTCCATCACGAGCACACAAGTGTCAGAGACCTGAAGGCACTGACGGTCTTTAATCACCACAACGATTTCGTAACCTCGGAACCATAATGGCCTTGGCAATCCTCCTCCCTCTGCAACCTTTTCCCTCTGGGGTTTGGCTGGCTGTGTTTAAGCTCAGCTCTGATACATAGGGCAGTGGTGGTTTAGCTGTGAGTCCTTGAAGAAAATGACTAACCAGGTTCTGAGCATTATTAGAAAGAGTGCAGCCAGCAGCTGAAAAAAACTGATTCTTATCCCACCCATTTGGAAGTCACGAGACCATCTGTGGAGTACCATGTCCGGTTTTGGGATCTCCAGTAGAAGAAAGACATTGTCAAACTGGAACAAGTCCAGCAGAGGAGGACAGGAATGCTGGCTCACACAAGTGCAAGCAGAGGCTGAGGAACTGGGCGTGTTCAGCCATAAGAGGTAGAAAATGTTTGAGGGAGATCTTATGTCTATCTTCAACAACCTAATGGTAAGCTGCAGAGTAGACAGGGAAACCTACTTGTACATACACAGCAAGAGCACAAACACAACTTGCAACAGGGGAAATTCCAGTTGGATATTAACCAAAACTTTTCCACATTGTGTGAACCAATGCAGGCAGGACACAGGAACAACCACAAAACCACGGATTAAAGGCAAAGCACAAATTTAATCTCAATACCTCACGGATAGGTGAATCTCTGAGGCAGCACCTGGGCAGAGGCAGACAAGCAGGGGATGCAGGCACCGTGTAGTGAGAGAAAGTCCTTATTAGCAAGAGAGTCATTGTTAGCAAGGGAGTAAGAGAGCAAAAGTGCTCACACTTGCTGTTCTGGCCTGTTTCAAGTATTGCGGCAGGAGAGATTTCTGCTGTGCTTTGATCCCTTCAACAGCTGGGTAAGAATCTCAGGCATGTTCAATGAGGTGCCCCTGAGTCCACCCCAGGCAACATTATCTAAGCCCAGATGTTCTACTTGTTGAGCACACAAAACTAAACAACAATTACTGTGATATATGTGTTTTCCAGCACCCCACATGGGAGTCACTTGAGCATGTTCAGTCTTCCTCACCAATCTTCTGTTACTTTCCCACACCCATCAAATGTGGCCAGTTACTGGAAAATGTACTCAGAGAAGCTGTAAAGTCTACATCTTTGAGTTCAAAACTCAACTGGACAAGACCATGGCTACCTCACCCAGCTCACCATGCCATTAGCAGGAGGTGGGGAACAGATGACACCCCAAGGTCCCCTCCACAACTATCTATGTACCTCAGGGTCCATGCAGCTCCCACTAATTCTGTTTCAGACCTCTGCCAACTTCCACTGTTGGCTTTCTAACCATTCTATTCCATTAGGCTTGGAAAATTAGGATAAAATTTGTACCAAAGACAGGACAAAAGATTTATATATATATATAATATTATATATAAGATTCTGAAATGAAGAAACATTTTATTTAAAAAGTTCCCAACCAAAACATTTTAATTCAGTTAGCTTGATTCCTGATATGGTGAAGCCCCCATTTTTTCTAACCTAATTGTGGAAGTACAATTATTAATATCTAAGATTGAGAGGGTTGGCTAAAAAGTTGTCTATACTGAAAGAACTTTCCTTTTCACTAAAAGATGACAGTCTGTGATTGTTTCCAACTCCCCATTTCTGAGCTAAGATAATACTGGCTTTGCAGCTCCTACAGGCTCTACCAAGAGCTACCTCTCCATGTTATCATGTTGTTTACTCTTTGATTCCTTAGAACTGCAGCAGTTAGTAAGGGACTTCGGGAGTCCATCCCTCCCAGAGATAGATATCTGGCTTCCTTAACATGGAACTGATTTCCTCACCTCTTGCTTTTGTTTCGGAAACAGTATAAGGTGAGCCTTTGTAGGCACTTGCAGGCAACAAGAGAGCAGAGAGGTAGATGCTGACCGAATGTTCTCTCAATATGATAAAAGCTCATGAAGCTTCTGTCTGACCTGTCCTAAATTGTACTTGTCTAATTATGCACTCGGAGTCCCCAGATTCCCTGATGCATGCAAATAAAAATGAAAATTGAAGTGCTCAAGCCTGTACAACTTTTATAATATATGAGGGCTTTCACAGCTCAGCGATACACAAAATGAGTAAATCTCAAATGTGCAAAAAACAATTGGTCACCCATAATCACAGGGCTGAAACAAGATGGAAAATTTACAGGCAGTTTTCCTCTCTCAAAAGCTCCCAGCTAAGGCAGTAAGAGGAGAGGAGAAATCCAATAGAATCTATTTTGCATTCAAAGAGGCATAAAGCAGAATTACTGAACGTTGTGGGGAGAGAGAGAGGGAAGTGAATAGGCTGGACAGTGTTCAAGGCAGTAATGGCTGTGAATGCTAATGTTCTTGCTGCAATTCCAACTAAGCCAATTTAATGTGATGACAAACAGCAATAAAACACTATGCTGCATCATGCTCCTACCATAACACCATGACACTGCATGTTATAATTTAAAGATAATTAATTTCGTCATAAAATTTTGCCATGGCACCTGGCTTAAAGCATACCAAGAAAATAAAGACATTCTGTACCAAAGTAGAATTGGAGACAGCAACTTCACTCTCAGGGTATGACAAAATTGTGTTTCTACCCGAGTACACGTTTCCCACTTTAGCATTGTTAATTAAATTACTTTCTTTGTGCCTTTTTTGCACCACACTTTTCATTTCGTTAATTGAAGAAGAATACTTATATAATCTCTCTGGAACTTGCTTAGGTTATTAAATCTAGTCCCTATAGAATCTGAAACCCACCACCACAAAGGATGCAAGTTTCTAATACAAAGGGTTTTGTCCCAATTTTTCTTGCATTGTAGAAAAATAGCTCATCCCACTCACTAGTGGAATAAACGGTCCTTTCTTCAGTGCATGGGGCTGTCTTATGGCATCTGAGCAACTCTCAGCATTTATTCAAATTCTCCCACTTAAGTAAGACAGCATGATCAGTTCCTGAAATTTGCAGGGCTTAGATAAAGCTGAAAGCTCCGAGATTCTTATTCTTATTCTTCTTTCCTAAGCAAGTTTGATTAAAATTTTAATGTTTCATGCAAGATTCTATGAAGAGCTCAATTAAAGAAACTCCTTTGTAAGGCCAGGGATAAGATGCTTGCTTTCTAGGACTATATGAAGGAGAGAAAGCATATAGTTTCTGATTCAGGAGCAAGAGCCAGGTAGGGTTTGTTGACATCCAGTTTTCCTATATCCATCAGCTTGTTTTCTTTCATTAATGCATATTTTTCCAGCTGGATTTCTGGTTTTGATATATTTTCTTTGGAATAAAAATACTACTATATTGGAGCAACCTGCAGATACTAATTCTTTTACCACTGTCCAAAACATTTTGAAGATTAACCTCTCAATTATCAATTTATCACTTGAAGACTGTTGAAGACAGGTAGCGTAACTGAGATTACTAACACAAGCTGAAATCTCTGCTGTCACCTCTACTTTTGTGGCTTACCATGTCAGATTAAACACGAATTGCAGATCTTCCTCAATCTGACGTGGCTATGCTTTCAAACTGTGCTGGTTTTGACTGCAGTAGAGTTAATTTTTCTTTGTAATAGCTTGTATGGAGCTATGTTTTGGATTTGTGCAGACAAGTGTTGATAATACTTTTCTGCTCCTCATACTACCCCACCAGTGAGTAAGCTGGAGATGTACAAGAAGTTGAGAGGGGACAACTGACAGCTGGGGATAGCCATGACAGCTGACCCCAACTGTCCAAAGGGATATTTTATACCATATGACATCATGCTCAGCAATAAAAGCTGGGGGGGGAAGGAGGAAGGTGGGAATGTTTGGATTGATGGTGGTTTCTCAAATAACTATTATGTATGATAGAGCCCTGCTTTCCTGGAGATAGCTGAACACCTGCCTGCTGATGGGAAGTAGTGAATGAATTCCTTGTTTTGCTTTGCTTGCATGAGCAGCTTTTCTTTACCTATTAAACTGTCTTGTACATGGCAATACAAAGCACAAATAAAGGTTGGGCAGAGAACTGACTGAGATCAGCTCTGAGGAGAAGAACTTGGGGGAATTGGTTGATGAGAAGCTCAACATGAGCCAGCAGTGTCCACTTGCAGCCCAGAAGGCCAACTGTATCCTGGACTGCATCAAAAGAAGCTTGGCCAGCAGGTCGGGCAAAGTGATTCAGACCCTTTACCCTGCTCTGGTGAGACCCTACCTGGAATACTGTGTTCAGCTCCGGAGCACCCAGCAGAAGAAGGACATGGACCTGTTGGAGCAAGTCCAGCAGAGGACCGCAAAGATGATCAGAGGGCTGAAGCACCTCTCCTTTGAGGACATGTTGAGAGAGTTGGGGTTTTCCAGCCTGGAGGAAAAAAGCTCCAGGAGTCCCTGTAGCAGCCTTCCAGTAGGTACCAGGTACCTATAAGAAAGCTGAAGAGGAACTTTGTACAAGGCCATGTAGCAATAGAACAAGGGGTAACGGCTTTAAACTGAAAGAGGGTGTGTTTAGATAAGATATCAGGAAGAATTTCTTCACTATGAGGGTTGTGAGGCACCGAAGCAAGTTGCCCGGAGAAGCTGTGGATACCCTATCCTTGAAATTGTTCAAGGTCAGGTTGGATGGAGCCTTGAGTAGCCTAGTCTAGCGGAAGGCAGGGGCAGGCACCCCCTATGGGAGGTGGATGGGAACTAATTGATCTTTAAGGTCCCTCCCAACTCTATGATTCTATAATGATTATATGATTTATCTGAACCCATGAGTTTTCTCACTTCTCCTCTTCCAATTTTCTCCCCCATCCCACTGTTATAGGGGAATGAACCAGCATCTGTGTGGTGCCTAGCTCCTGGCTGGGATTAAACCAGGACACAGAATACCTACCCTCTCTGAAAGCTTTGCATTCTTCACCTTTTTATCCACACAGTTGAAGTAACACAATGACTGCTGCAACACAATAGCATCAACATAGTGAATCTCAATTCAAGACCGTATAGGAGGGGAAAGTGACTATTTTGAAGCAGATCAGATTTCACCCACTGACACTGTCATACCTAACAAGGACCAAGATGCACATGCCAAAGTACATTTGAGCATGGGGCTTGCTTGCCTCAAAGACATCTGGCCATGATTACTTGCTGTGAAGGAGGAGAAGGCATACAGTTATCAAATTCTCACTGCCTCTTCAGGGGTCTTCTCAGGTTGGCTTTGGATATATGTACCCTTCAGGAACAGTATTGTAATTTTCCCTCTCTTCATCCTGTCTCACCTCTGGGAGTCATTACGATTTACACACCTCTCCTTTTTCTCATTATAGAGGTGTCTTAAGTCCAATCCTGTTATCCTCCCAATTTATCTCTTAATGGCTGCAGGCTGGCCTTTGTTTTCTTCTTAGGGATGTCCTGAAAACCTGCATGTAGGTGAGGTGGAATCTGATTAACCTGCTAATCTAGGTGCTATCAGCACATGTACATCCTCAATTTGCTTGTTTCTGGGGATGATCCTGTACCCAGACATTCACATTTAGGCTACACTGGTCCTTGGACCACCAACAGGCCCTGCCACCTCTTTCTCTAGGTAAGCCCTGATACAAGGCAGCTGTAATCTTGGATCAGACTGTGTGGCAACAGATAAATTGTGAGTAGGTATAAGTAGCCTCAGTATGGGCTTTTATTCCTACTTTTGGAACCACATCTATTCCTTAGTCCTTGTCTAGGACAATCTCTATTCTGTGAAGAGTCCCCTGCCCTGCCCAGTGTCTTGCTTGCCCAGACACCTCTCATCTCACCAATGGGCATACCTCAGCATCACCACCTACCCAAACACCAAACTAAGCCTAGTCACTATTGCCGACGACCCCAGGCCATACCAGCATTAACATTTTCTACAGGTCAACGCCCTGGTCACATTCATTAAAAATATATTGTTATGAAAATTAATGCAGATTTTCTAGCACCACCTTTTATTCTCAACTCTGCTTATGACATCCAGCAATCACTGTTACAACTTCTTGTCTGACTTTGGTTTTCACATACAAAACCGTGGAAGTTAATTTGATTGTGACTTTTAAATTCAGTTTTTTGAATATGCTAATAATTTTTTGTTGCAAGTAAATTTGATCTAGCCTAGCCTCAAGCACTGGAAAGTGTATCCCAAACCTTGTTCTACACTGAATTACTAATTATTTCAATTAAAGTAGTAGATTACACTTAAAAATATTTCCAGTACTAAAATATAATCTTTTTATTGTTAAAGCATGTTTCCACTTCTGTAATAACTTCAGCATTGGCTCACTAATATTGCTTAAAGCATTGTAGGAAGGTTGCTTGAAGCAGATTAGTTCAGTTGGATTCACTTCTTAACGCAATGAATAAAGCTTTACATACTGCTTTTCACTGAACATTTTAAACCTCATAAAAGATATTCCTTGTCATCCTAAATATCACTAAATCCCCCATACTCACTTTTGGATCCTTAGTGTTTTATAAAAGAATAGAAATTTTAGGCAGTTATTCTTTATCTCAAAGCCTGAGGAAAACCCCTCAGTGATTCATTTACTACGGATTGCTTTTGTTGTTGTTGCTATTCATTTTACAAGGATATCTTTCATATCATGAATTTAACAGCATGGATTTAATCTGTTTGAAAATACCAGAAAGTTTTATTTTCGCACTGTTTACTAGCTAGTTTCTCCATGGACTTGGACTAGAATTTGGTTATCATCACACATAGGAAATGACCTCTTGCCTTACAATTTTTTTTAAGCTGTGACATTCCTGTCACTTCTAAAATAAAACGCATTAAAGATCCCTGACAAGCATTAATTTTGTGGTTGACAGACTTCTCCTCACACTGATTTGTCATTGAAATTTAAGACCTTGTGAAATTTGCAGTCCCTTTCAATTCTCTAGATTGGAATCCATAAAATTTGACAAAAACTCCAACAAACAAACAAAAAACACCCCCAAAAAAACCCTGCCTAGACAAATACCACAAAAGGGTGAAAGACATACCATTCGTTCTTTACAAGTTGTAAACTTCTCTATGTTTGAGTGATCAGAGCTCATTTCCTCTTCTCTTTTTTATGTAATTTACTCTTTTCTCAAAATAACAGCCAGGGATTCCAAGGTGGTAAATAAAACTGCAAGCTAATTCTAGAAAAGAGACAACATACTAATTTAAACCTTTACAGTTATCCTGACAGTATATAACATGGACCTTCAGTCTAATTCTCATATCAAACTTGCTATTGATTCCTCCTCGAGTAGAGGATAGTAGATGGATACAGCCATCTCTAAATATAAATAAATAAAATTGTGTATTCTGCAGCCACAATTAGCCATCACAGTTTATCACACTACAAATCTAAGTGCACAAAACTAAACTCAATCCCCTAAACTTGATTTCACTGTCATAGTTTCTACTTAAAAAGTGATAAAATGGTTTTAAATCATTCACGGATACTCCTCTGTGTACAGAGAAGCTGAAGAAAGAACAAACATATAGCTTAAGTAACTCAGAGATGTATGATTAAAATTAAGATACACAAGTATTTGCAAATCCTTATTCATCCAATTTAGCTCTATGATCACACAATATTCCATAGAACAGAATATTCACATCTCATGTGAATCTCATCAATTGTTTTAGTGATTGGCTTAAAAGAATCCTAGAAATAAATAAAAATGCTCAAAAGTACTTTATAGGCTCCCCAAAAGAAAATATGTTGGCAAATACACGTGAATCTTCATTTTAATATGCACATATAATCATCTACCAATGGTGTCTAAATGGGATTTGCGCAGTAATTTTCCCTTTCTATGAAATACATCCCCAGATGTTTCTGGAAGCAGATTTACCTAGTGCTAATTCCTCTTAAATTGCTTGAATTTATATCTGTTCTGTGTCCATCAAGGATACAGATTGTTCAGATATGTCCTGTTATTGTGTTAAACTTTTTAGGCTTTTTTTTTTCCCCCTAAGTTATTTTTCTGCTTTTTCCATTAGTTCATTTATTATAACCTAATTTTCTCCCTCCTCAACTTGACACGCATGCATGCCGCCTTCTCCTCTTCATTTACTCTCTTTTTATGAACTCACGATGCTTTTCTTCCCATTTTAGGTACTCCTCAGTGGCTTTATTTAAGGTGCTGACCTCAAAGGCATTATATATACATATATATATATTTGCCCAGGGAAGTGGTTGAGGCACCACCCCTGGAGGTATTCAAAAGACAGGTTGGCATGGTGCTCAGGGACATAGTTTAGTGGGGTTTTTTTGTTAGAGTTAGGTTGACGGTTAGACTAGATGATCTTAAAGGTTCCTTCCAACTTAGATGATTCTATGATTCTATATGCATTACAAAGCTAAACAAATACAGGACTGAGCCTTTTGTTCCTAAGATATTCATACTTTGCACATTTTATTACCTGTGAACAATTTTCTTTAACCTTCACTTGAATTATTCTGGTGATTAAATAAACATCTATTGAATGTTGCTGAAGTATTGTCTCCTTTCTGTGGACAAATCCCAAAGAAGCAGTTTTCAATTATTCATTGGAATATGTCTCCTGTAGGAAAACAGTATAAAAAAATCTGAGTGTATGTATTTACTTTCTGTTGTTCTTTTCTGATGGATTTATTCATTGTTATGTTCTATGCAAAATGTCCTTTTTACTGCATGTCATCCAACTATCTTCACCCCTGCTCTGATTTTTCGCTTAGGCTAAAAATCCTTTCTTCATTTTCATTGTCTTTTTCTCAGATTGTCTTTTACAACATTTACTACATTATGTGGGGTTTTTAAGCTTTCCTACAATGGGCTGCCATTTCTCATCTGTTTACGCAAAATGGATACATAACCCAAACAGCTATATATTCATGTTAAATGAGCTGCAAATAAACCCACCAAAAATTGCTTTTTATTCTATTTGAGCTCCTCTCGTCATAGGCAATGATGAAGACCAGCAGCAGACACAGGAAATAACTACACGTACATCACAGCCCCGAACTTTCTTACAACTCATGTGAGCATCTTTTAGAAAGAAAGCAGTTTAATCAAAGGAGATTTGTTTGAAATGTTTTGCTGGTTTTGCGTTATCTCTGTTAATGCATTTTCCCCAGAATTGTGATCTCAGTTCCACAAGATACAAATCTAGACAAAACACCGCCAAAATAAAACTAAACACAAGGGAGTTGAGAGAGATGGTGACCTAAAGGGTTCACTTCAACAAAGTTTTCATTTCTTTTTATTGCCCCTCATTCCTCCAACTGTACTAATTAATTGAGGACTACCAAGAGGTTGCACTTCTACCTTCCCCTGTATCTCTTCCAGGAAAGGAGGAGTAAGGAAAAAACAGAACACTAAAAAAAGCCAGT